>APFE030206612.1:0-68606 GCA_000404065.3 Pinus taeda | reverse complement strand
GATCATGAGGATATGTGTCACATCTCCTAATTATATTGTAACTCTAAGAAGACATGTGTCTTATCAGTTCCTATTTTGATTAGGACTCTAGAGGTAGAGGGAGAAATTCATAGACTCTCATTAATGAGATGGCTTCTCATCTTTTTGTATAAATAGGAGATCTCTCTCCTTCATTTGTTAGTCTTTTATCTTGTGAGTTCTTTAGCTTGGAGTTTGTAGTTCTTCCTTAATGGCTTTTGAAAGCTTTGGAGAGCTTTGTTGTACTTTGTAATTTTGAAGAATTTGAATAAAGCTTTGATGTTCTCAACATGGAAGGAGATGTGAAGTAGATTTCATGGATCATATTAGAATGTAAGGTAGAGTAGATTTCATTTTGTAATTTTTCTTTGATTTCATTATGTCATTTGATTGCTTTCAAGTTTGATAGTTTAGATTTTCCGTTCATGCAATTTTAATTCATGTGAGTGTGTTCAACCGGTTGATCGTAGATTAGTTTTCTTCTTTACATGTTTTTGCATCAAATAGTAACATGAGATTTGCCTCTCTATTGACTTTGTTTTTTTTTGTTTTTCAATTTCAGTTATTCTTTGATTTTAGTTTTATTTACTTGCTTTGTTAGTTAGTTTAGATATCATATTGCTCATCTCATTTTCAGTTACCTCCTATAGCCAAAGCGAGTCGAATGGTGAGGGATTGAAGTATGAATGCGTAGTTTGATATTAGTTTATTTTTTTGCAAGTTAGGTATTGAATTGCTCTTGTCATTTTCAGTTACCTCCTATAGCCAGAGCGAGTCGAATGGTGAAGGATTGAAGTATGAATGCGTAGTTTGATATTAGTTTATTTTTCTGAAAGTTAGTTATTGAATTGCTCATGTCATTTTCAGTTACCTCCTATAGCCAGAGCGAGTCAAATGGTGAGGGATTGAGGTATGAATGCATAGTTTGTTATTAGTTTATTTTTCTACAAGATAGTTATTGAATTTCTCATGTCATTTTCAGTTACCTCCTATAGCCAGAGTGAGTTGAATGGTGAGGGATTGAAGTATGAATGTGTAGTTTAATATTAGTTTTATTTTCTACAAATTAGATATCAGATTTCTCAAGTTGTTTATGATTACCTCCGAAAGCCAGAGCGAGTCGAATGGTGAGGGGTCAGAATATGAGTTGATGTAATGTGATTTTAGTTTACTTTCCTTACAATTTTTTATTTGTTTGAGTGCAATAGCTTAATTTTTATTTTCGAACAAGCAGCAGAGACAGTGATTTCATGATTAGTATTTCATATTTTGTTTGATTGAAGTAGCTTCATATTTACACTTTTGTTTAAGTATTAATTCCATCAATAACATGTTTTGAGATCTTTTGAAGTGTTAAGTTTTGGAAGTTACCATTAGGGACATAGACCTTGTCTTGAAATCTCTATCCATACTTGTCCTTTAAAAGTATTCTTAAGACCTTAGAATAGGATTTCCATTGCCATTAGACACTTTAGGAAACCACAGAAACAAAACCCCAAAAAACAACATAAACTATAAAACAACGAAGTAAGAAAAAGGTTAACTAAGCACATATGGTGCACCACACTTCATTAGTTTATGATACCCGGATTGATAATTTATGTAGAGCAATTTAAGACGTTAAATTGACTAAATAATTCCTACGGGAAAAGTGCTTTATTAGACTTTTGAGAACCTCTTTTACCTCCAGCATGAGGTAAAACATATCTTTATAAACAAACATACTTTTGCAAAGTACACAGAAACTGATGAAATCTTCAGAAGAATGGTAAAGATTACATTACCAGATGTAGAGTCTTGGGAAATGTTGAATGATTTAATATGAAAATGAAACGTAAAATAATGAAAACATAACAGTCAAGAGAAGTCAAGGTAAAACAATAAAGAGTATCAGATGAAAGATAGAGTTTAAAAGTCAAAGGCAGAGTAAAGGGATAGCTAGCATAAAGAAAAACAAAAAAAGAGATAAAGAAGCAAAATATCAGTGAAAGAAAACAACAAACACAAATAAACAGGGATAGCTTGCATCAGTTAGATAGCTGTCTCTCTCTTCTTGCATGAAGATATTTAATTTTCCTTGAATAATTTCTAAATCAGTGTTACGATATTTTGTAATAGTTTTTGTATAAATACTTCACAATTTGAAGTATTGTGATGCAGGAGCATCGAGACCCTCTTTAGTTGTAAATATGGAATAAAAAAGGGGGGTGTGATTATTTTGAATATTTTGTTATTTTTAATAAAATAGGGAGTGTTTTAGGCACAAAAGCAATAGATGTGGATAAGGAAGGCTTTTGTATTTTAGAACAGGGAAAAAGATGGGAAAAAGCCTCAAGATGCTTTTGTCATGTGTATGCATTGCATGTAGACTCTTAGAGGTTTTAGTTGAGTGATTTTAGGATTTTTTTTATCATGTTAAGTTTTATAAATAATGTAGCCTCAAGGACATTGAGGATCAGAGAGAGTCGAAGGCGCAGCTCTTCAATGTAAAAAAAGATTGCCTTGAATTAAGAGGAGGGCGCGGTTCTGTGTAGTGAAGTGTTTGGCTATTTAATGACTGCGCATTATGTTTTCTATGTAGTAACCCTGTTTAGTATTTTTAATAAAAAAGAATGGGTTTAATAACTGTTATGCGTGCGCTCTTTCCATGGAAATTGTATTATAGGCCTATGATAATTTATAAGTCCGTCTGGCCTTTCACATGGAATAAACATATGCATTAGAGGCGGGTTTTGGTATGGAACTAGACTGGAATGCCGTGGGTATTGAACGTGGAAATTAAACCTACACATAGTGCATGAAGGGCACACCGTGGACGTGTTACTGGCTGTTTAATGACTGATGATCTAAAAGAATATACAAGGGACAGCCAGGCGGATCTCGAAGATATTTCTACTAAACTGGGGAGGTTGTCATTAGAGCCAGCTTCCGGTCCATCATTAGTGGTATTAGAGCCAGCCACTGACATAGAATCGAATCTCAGGAGCAGGAGAAGGATGGCTTTCAGGGTTGGAAGAGGACGAGGACGTGGTGGAAGAGGACGGCCTGTTGCAAACGCTGAAATAATGGAAAGCATAGCAGAGCTGCGAGCTAGGTTGGATGTGTTAGACTCTGTCTTGTATGTCAGTATGTGATTGATTCTTCTTCAAAACCCTGTTTTGAAGAAGAAATCATTAAATGTGTTATTTTTTTTAGAATATGTAATTTTTCATGATGTTCCAAAACTCTACAGTTCTTCAAATGACAGTGTTTTTGATGTGGATGATGAGACAATCCCTGCAAAAGTTTGAAATGGATTTACATTCTCCGCAGTTGATGAACAAGGACTAGACCATGCATGATTATAGAAAGAAGCCAAATTTATGGCTAGCAAGAGCAAGAGCCCAACATGCCCGCATTTCTAGCTTCACTCAACAATCTGCTTCAAATCCATTTATGTTTTGATAATATAACAGTTTGAAGTAAACAAACATGCTGGTGCAGGTTCAGCAGCTGAACAAAATCAGTTCTCTGTCTTTATCGTATAAGGCAGCCATAGATGAAAAGTTTCTGGAAAACTTTTGGTGGTGTTGGGACCGGTTGAAGGATAATTGAATGGAGGATGTGCTTATGCCTAATTATTTCCACCTCCCTACTCTAGTAGCATTCAAGATATTTACATCAGAGAAAGTGGAAATGGTTGAAATGACACTTATTGTTAAGGCTGATGTGTAGGGTACTGTTCAAGCTGTAACAGATACATTAAAAAGCCTGAATAGTTCTCAGGTGTTTGTTAATATTGTTCATAAAGGAGTTGGGGCAATCTCTCAAGCTGATGTTGATTTAGCCCAAGCATGTGAGGCTGTCATTGTGAGTTTCAATATACGCAACATGTCAAATTCTGTAGATGCAACAGCTTGTCAAGCAAGATAAATATAAGGCTCCACCGTATAATCTATCATCTACTAGAAGATATAGGAAACTTGAATGTGTGCTGGCACTGCTCTCTTAGCTAAAAGGCAAATTTCTTCACTGTTGACAAGGGTCATGTTGACTGTAATAAATGGAGGATTTATGGCTTAATAAGCAGCAAGAGTTTCATCTTCGAGGAATGGTTTATATTTATTGTGGTGGATTGTGTGACTACCATTGCTTGAAGGATGGATTGGAATTGTGGGAGCCGTATTCCTTTGATTGGTTGAGGCAATTGGCCTCTATTATGTTTTCTGGGTACATTTTGAGGAGAGACTAAACCATTGTTTGCACAGAACTGAGCACTCTTCTTCCTTGATGACCGTGTGAGCTTTTCTTGTAGCAAAAATTCAAATTTCATAGGACACATTCATTGGGTTGGTTGTACATGTGTATTCTCAATCGAGTGGATCCATGTGACTTTAATGTAGCTGTAACAAAGGCAGGGGAGGTTGAATCATGTCCCTATGGAGAAAACGATGACTATGGCCGGCTGCTCAAAAGTTGGCTATACCATATCAAACCATCAGTAACACATGAACCTTTTCATCCTCGGGTTCCATCACATTGATTATCTGATAAGTGAGTTCAATCAGTCATCAAGCTCAGCAACACCAACACAATTGCGTTGGAATCCTTTCAACATTCTAGATACGAAAACAAATTTCATTGATGGACTGTTCACTATATGTGGAGCTGGTAGTTCATTCCTTCGGCATGGCTTTGCAGTGCACATGTATGTCACAAATGCATCTATGGAAGGCTGTGCATTTGCTAATGCTGATGAGGACTTTTTGATAGTTCCACAACAAGGAAGATTATGGATAACGATAGAGTTAGGAAGATTGCAGGTTTCTCCCGGTGAAATAGTTGTGTTGCAACAAGGTTTCCGATATTCCATTGATTTACCAGATGGTCCTTCTCGAGGGTACGTAGTAGAGGTTTTCAGTGGCCATTTCCAGCTTCCTGATCTTGGTCCAATCGGTGCAAATGGCCTGGCCTCACCGCCTAACTTTCTAACACCTACAGCATGAACTTGAAGACCAAGAAAGCTTGCTCCTCCTTCAGGTTCATCTTTGAATGTGGCTTTAGAGGCAAGTCAGCTGATAATATGCCGTCGGTTCTAATCACATGTCATGGTGTTGACCTTCGAGGATGTTCTCAGTCACCTTCCAGAATCGAGGGGGACGCTTCTAATTGTGCTTCCCCAGACTTAGTGCACAAGGCAAGGCAACAAATGGTTGAGCATATTGACATATGGCTTTCACAATGCCAAGATCCAGATCATGGTGGGATCTTTTGGAGATTTTGTGGGATTGCGGGTGATTGTTGGGATGCAACCATGTAAACCGCTCTCAGTATAGTTGTCACCATAAGCTGAATCGGCGGAATGTTAGCTTGAAGGTTGTTTTATTAAAATGGCAAATGCAACGTGGCAAACCGAACTTAAGTCAAGGCTATCTATCACAGCCAAAGAATGCGATTTGGTTTAAGATTTCAATCCTGATCCTATGGAGATCTGCGCTCCAGTTTTATCTCTTAATTGGCCAATTATCAAAAGATTTAGAGGAATGTTGTTCCATGTTTAGAATAGATGAAACACCCTTTCATAATTTTTGTAATTGTAGTTGAAATAGTGCAGAGGTTTTTGGATTGATCTGTTTTCAAACAGCAGAGCTTATTTAATGTATTAAAAAAATTTTGAAAGGGGGGGAGAGTTCTGAGTGCTGAGAGCTGGTGGAGGAAAAGAGAGCTTCTATTGTACAGTCATTGACAAAGATTTTTAATGAAACTACACAGCTCTGACTTCTGAGATTCCTGTGGTATGAAAGTTAGCATCAGTTTTTCTTCTGTTTCATATGTAATCTGTTATGTTTCATTTCACTTCATAATCATTTCTGAGTGAACAAATGAAGTGTTTAGGTAGAATTCATAGTATTATATGCTCTGCCTATAAGTTTGTTCATGTTTAATGTTTTCTACTGTTTAAGGAGGATTCAAAGGTATTGTTTGCCCTCCTTAGCTCCTCACCAGTCTTGCCATCCCATTTAATCTCAATTTGATGTTAAATTTCTTGCCTACCTTGCCTTAGTCGATAATCTGTGTTATTCATTATATTTCTATGTTCAAGTTGTTACTTTGCCCATGCAGCCCAGAAAAACCCCGTCATTTTATTAAAAATCAATCTTTTTTATCAGTTTACTAGCCTAATATCAGTGTTACCTTATTGGTCATCTCATCTATTGGAGATTTTACGAGATAGACCGGAGAGAGCCTTCTCTTGCCCCGTAGGGCTAGCTACGAGGCTAAATGGTTTGATGTAGCCTTGAGGTTTACCTTTCTGAGCCTGAGGTGAAATTTCAAGTGCTAACAGGATGCGCTAACCTCCGGCAGGAACATAGATGATGGAGACGTGAGTGAACCCGAAGCTGAAGCTACTGAGGAGGAAGCTATAGAGATTTCTCTTGAGATGAGGCTCTTTTAGTCAGTGATGAAATCCACAGCTAGGCCATGGAACCAGTTAGTACCAGTATATCAAGGAGGACTAAATCCAGAAGAATTAATCGACTGGATTAATAGCATGGAGAAATTCTTCGATTATGAAGAAACAGAAGATGAGAAGAAGGTAAAGTTTTCTGTCACCAAACTAAAAGGCCATGCAGCACTATGGTGGGATGGTGTGCAGGCAGAAAGGAAGAGACTGGGTAAGCAGCCAATCAAGAATTGGAGCAGAATGGTAGCGAAGCTAAAAGGTAAGTTTTTTCCCAGTAACTATCAGTAGACATTATTTAGGAAAATGCAAAATCTTAGGCAGAGAGCCTTAACAGTGAAAGAATATACAGAGGAGTTCTACAAGGTGAGCATAAGAGCTAGAGAAGCCCAAGAGACAGATGAGAAAGTGGCTAGATATATGAATGGCCTCAGAATGGACATCCAGGATGAGATAAGTTTACTGTCGCCCAAAACAGTAGAGGAAGCCTATCAGATAGCATTGAAGGCTGAAGAAAAACTCATGAGGAAGAAGTCTTCCAGAGGGAGAGGGACTTTCCGAGGAAAAGAAAGTCAAGGTGGTAGTGGAAGATCTACAGCACCTGCAGAAGGAGCTAGCAGTAGCTCAACCCAACATGCATCCACAGGAGGTGATGCAAGAGGCAGAGGGAGTTTTTCCAGAGGAAGAGGAGGTAGAGGAGGAGGCAGAGAAGTGAGATGCTACAGATGCAATAAGCTGGGACATTGAGCTTTTGAGTGTCCAGAGAGTGCAGAAATAAAGCAGAGAAATGCAATTGTGGCTCCAGCTGAGGAAGAGGTACCAGTTGCAGCAGTAACAGAAGAAGTGGATACACCAGAAAGTGGAGAGTCTCTGGTACTTAATAAAGTTTTACTTAAGTCAGCAAAGGAGATGACTGAACCGCCACAAAGGAAGGCTTTATTTAGGACAGTGTGTAAAGTCAAAGGAAAATGTTGTCAGATGATCATTGATAGTGGCAGCACTGATAATCTAGTTTCTACAGAAGTAGTGGAGAAATTGAAGCTGAGGACAATGAAGCATCCAACACCGTATAAAGTGTCATGGCTAAAAAAGGGACATCAACTGCTGGTAAGTGAACAGTGTGAAGTAGAATTTCAAGTAGCAAATATAAAGATAAAATTGTTTGTGATGTGATGCCTATGGACGTGTGTCACATATTGCTTGGAAGACCTTGGCAATATGACAGAGCAACCATGCATGATGGGAAGAGGAACACCTACAAGTTTGGAAAGGATGGTGTCAATCACACATTGTTGCCTTTGCAGGAAGATGTACCAAGACAGAAGACTGATTCAAAAACCTTGTTATTTGGAGAAAAGGAGTACTTGGAGCAAGTGATGGATGTACAAAAGACTGTTCAGATCAATCAGGATGTTGGTATAGAAAGAGAACAACCAACTGATGACTGCTCAAGAGTCGTTGAAGGTATAAAAGGCTATGTGAAATTTCAAAAATCTACTCCTAATGAAGTTATTGAATTGTACAGGAAATTAGATCTTCGGAGAAGGGAACTGGAGAGACAGAGAACTCATGCACAGGTTAATTTGTTGAGGAAACAAGGCAAGGAAGTTTTCATGAAGGACAGTCATGAAGCAGAAGATGGTAAGAAGGTGAGACTAGCTGAGAATACAGATCAGCATACTGAAATATTGCCAGAGAAAGCTGAGGAGAAAGCCAATGAAAAAATTTTGGGTCTTGAAAAAGACTTGAAGCTACACAGAGAAAAGTTGGTGACTGAATCGACAAATAAGACCAGTGGGTCTTGTGATTTTAATGTTAACAATTTGATTGTGTTTACAGCTGATGAGCCAAAGTATGTTGCAGAGGGACAGGAAGTTTGGGAGGTAGCAACATCTATGGCGACAGCGGAAGCAACATCTGTGATGGCAGCTGAATTAACAGAAATTGGGAACAAAAACAACAAGCTAGACATAAAAATTGAAGAAATATGGCAGCTGATGATGTAGCAATCCAAATGGAGGAAAATAAAAATAGCAACAAGCAAAAGCAATCAGAACCTGAACCTGATTGAAAGAAAGAAGAAGATGGAGGAAAGGACAACAGAAATGCAACGGTAGCAAAGGAATAAAGCGTTTGGATGGTTGCAGCACAAAGTATGGGATCCAGGCACATGATCAGGAGATCATGATTAATTTTAAAGTTGGGTGTATGATGCAGGAGCATCGAGACCCTCTTCAGTTGTAAATATGGAATAAAAAAGTGGGGTGTGATTATTTTGAATATTTTGTTATTTTTAATAAAATAGGGAGTGTTTTAGGCATAAAAGCAATAGATGTGGATAAGGAAGGCTTTTCTATTTTAGAACAGGGAAAAAGATGGGAAAAAGCCTCAAGATGCTTTTGCCATGTGTATGCATTGCATGTAGACTCTTAGAGGTTTTAGTTGAGTGATTTTAGGATTTTTTTTTATCATATTAAGTTTTATAAATAATGTAGCTTCAAGGACATTGAGGATCAGAGAGAGTCGAAGGCGCAGCTCTTTAATGTAAAAAAAGATTGCCTTGAATTAAGAGGAGGGCGCGGTTCTGTGTAGTGAAGTGTTTGGCTATTTAATGACTGCGCATTATGTTTTCTATGTAGTAACCCTGTTTAGTATTTTTAATAAAAAAGAATGGGTTTAATAACTGTTATGCGTGCGCTCTTTCCATGGCAATTGTATTATAGGCCTATGATAATTTATAAGTCCGGCCAGCCTTTCACATGGAATAAACATATGCATTAGAGGCGGGTTTTGGTATGGATCTACACTGGAATTCCGTGGGTATTGAACGTGGAAATTAAACCTGTGCATAGTGCATGAAGGGCGCACCGTGGACGCGTTACTGGCTGTTTAATGACTGATGATCTAAAAGACTATACAAGGGACAGCCAGGCGGATCTCGAAGATATTTCTATTAAATTGGGGAGGTTGTCATTAGAGCCAGCTTCCGGTCCATCATATTGAAGGGTGGATTTCTTAACATTTCTATAGTGGAATTCATCTACAACTTGAGGGTTTATTGTACCATTTTCAAGTCAACGGACTGGATAAGTAATAAAATTATAGGATTCATGTGTTGGGCAACTTCAACGAAGTATCTTTCAATTTTTCAAATTGTTATTTTTGTTAAGTATTCCATAAACTTGTATGTTTTCCAAATTTGGATGTAATAACTAGAATATTATTACAGAATTTGTTTAAGTACACTCTATCTTGAAAAATTATTCATTTTGATGTTTTCTTGTGATATCTAGAGTAGGGAATTCTTCATTGCTCCTTAGTTTCTATTGATTTCTTTCATTTCACTCATTATTCGGTTTGAGGAATCCTTAATTGCTCCTTCATCCCGATTGAAAACCACTTCACCCTTCAGCCTAAAAGATCTGAATTTGTTCATCTACCTTGCCCTATGGACACTTCATTTAGAACTTGGTTCAGTCCTATTTTCTTGACATATTGACTCCATATCCCAATGGAAAATAGACAAACTACTATCCATCTAAGTCACTAATTCCACCAACAAATCAAATAAAAACTGGTTCAAGCTTAAATAACTAGCCTAAAATCAATTAATTCAACAAAGTTAAATTATTAAGGGAGAGCCCTCTTTGAGCATTAGGAAGACTAGATTCTGATCTTAGAAGTAGGTTTTGTGGTTACCTCTATTATTTCTTTAAACGCAACATGACAACCCTAGGGAAATTTTAGAGTGATAACATAGTGACAACCATACTAGGGAAATCAGTCCTCAGTTTAATAAAACTTAAAGGAAATCCTAAATCTCATCTTTTCACCTTAAGGCCATTTTAGGGTTGTCAAAAAGTTTCATTAAAAAATAAAAAATTTAAAATTATGGCTTCCAAAAGAACATACTATACCAGGGCACATCCAGATCCAAACCCTGCTATAATTGTTGATAATCCAGACCAAATATTAAGAAAAAACAATAAAGTAGAAAGTCAAGAAAGCACTAGTGAGCTAATCAAAGCAAATTCACTTCCTAAAGAGTTATCAAACTTAGAGGATTTTCAATTTGATTTATCATTTGAGCATTCTTTGTTTCATACCAAATCTGAAAATTCAGCCCATGATACTGTAATAGACCCTACTTTTATTCAATTTATTGAATCAAGGAGGAACTATACATCCTAATTTAGATCAACATGTTCTAGAAACTTTTGAAAAACTTGATGCTTTAACCTCAACTTTGATAAAGCACATAGACGAAGCCTATTTTCAAAAGTCAGTTGAATTAGATGCCCTAATTGCTACTATTCCTAAGCCTTCTACCATTTCTTCAAAGCTTGTAAATTCATATTCATTTAGTACCACCTCATCTATTATTTCCACTACACTTCATTCCATAGAATCATTCATCCCCAAGCTTCCTCTTCAGCCTAGAGTTTTATTTCCATCTCCAAATACTTCAAGTTCATCTTCTAGCACTTCTGTTACATTTTCTAGCACTTCAAGCTCATATGTAAGTAGTTCAAGTTCATCTTCAAGAACACCACTTTACGTCCTAGCCAAGATAGAATCTTAGCCATGGTTGCCAGAAAGGCTCCTTTTACCTTACCGTCTCAAGTACGTGACATGCCCCAAGACTACCAGAGTAAAATCTTTCAGTTTGATGGTATTGGCCAATATACTACACAAAAACATGTAAATAAAATGAATGATTATTTTGAGTTACATGAAATTAATGAAGAAGATGTACATATGAGATTATTTGCACAAACACTAGCAGGAGATGTCAAGAAATGGTTTAAATCTTTACCTAGTGGTCATATTGTTGATTTAAATGTTTTCCATAGATTGTTTATCAATAGATGGGAAAGAAAGAAAAATCCTTTACAAATATTGTCTGAATATGAAAACATTAGAAGAGCTCCTAATGAATCTGTTCAGGACTATTGTACTAGGTTTAATCGTATTTATGATGCAATCCCTGCAAATATCAAACCTCCACCAGACTTGGCACTAGTCAAATTTCTTGATGGTTTTGACACTGATATGTCTTACCAATAGAGAGAAAGAAACCCTCCAAATTTAGAACAGATGCACAGTGATGTGTTTAGTGTAGAAGCTAACTTGTTGGCTAAAAGAGCTAGAATGAGGAATGAGAGGAGAGTTACCATTAAGGAAGAACCATCCACTTCAGATGTTAAGATAGGTACTTTGGCTAAAAGTTTAGAAAATTTAATGGATAGATTAGAGAATATGGAAAGAAAACCTCAGTGGTAAAATCGACAAGGACCTCAAATCAGAAACCCTAACTTTAGGAAAAATCCTAATATTGGAAAATCAAAAGAAGGTACACCCAATCAACAAATTAGGCCACCTTTCCATGAAAATTATGCTAAAGGTTCACAACAACTTAAAGAAGACCAGGACACCCAAATAAACTTGATGGGAGTAAACAATGAATATGCCATTTTTCTTACCCAGGAAGAATAGGAATTGTGCATGTTACAGCAATTACAATTAGAATCTGGAGAGTGCTTTGACTACAAACAAGGCTATGAATCTGCTATCTATGAAGTTCACAAACAATATAGCCTTAGAAGCAAAAAGAACACAAAATTTCCTACTAAGAAATCAGTCCAAACCTAAACTAAGAAAGTAACAGAAGCTCCTGTGACCAAAGTTCTACAAATTCTACCTAGAGGAACTCAGGAGGCTTCCAGCCCAAAAATTGTAGACATAACTTCAACGAAAACTCAAACTTCAACTGCTACTCAATCTATTCCAAACAAGAAAATTGAAAGCAAAATTATTGATACACAAACTGAATTACCAAGTGTTGGTAAAGAAGACAAAAACACGCAAACCCAAATTGCTAAAGATGAAATCATTCAACTAGGCAAAACTAAAATTCCATTCAATATCAAAATTGAGATAGCCAAATTGAAAATACTAGTTCCTTTAATAGAGATGGTGAAAAATGAATCATACAAAGCACAAATTATTGAAACACTTGACATAGGTGAAGGAGAAGATGCTGTAAACCTTAATGATGATCAACCTAAGTTATTATTTGGTCTAGAAGTGAATGGAAACATCAACAAGGGGGTATTCCTCCATTCTACATTAGCTTAAATGTTCATGATAAAATCATACATAATGCTATGTTAGATTCAGGAGAATCTCATAACCTAATGCCTAAAGCATTCATGGAAAGATTAGACTTAGACATCACTAGACCCTACAAGGACCTGTTTTCTTTTGATTCTAGTCAAGTGAAATGCCTAGGCTTGATAAAATATATGTGTGTAGCTCTAGTCCAATGCCAGAAAAAAGTATTGTTATGGAAATAGCAGTTGTTGATATTCACCCTAAATATGGTATGTTGTTATCTCGCTCATGGGGAGCAAAATTACAAGGATCTTTGCAATTAGACATGTCATATGCTACCATTTCTGTATTTGGACAGCAAAGAAATCTTTATAGAGAAACCTTGATGAAATACATGGTAACTAGTTCAGAAAGACCACATAATTACCCTAATTATTCCATGCATTCTGATATAGACTCATTTATCTTGTATAATTCAGACAATGGCAAAAATGAAATCACAACTTTAGAAGAAAAACATAAAGAACCTCACAGTGATAATATATTTCATGAATCTAGGTGGCACCTAGATTTTGATGGTTTCGTGAACAGATTAGGAATAGATGCAGGAGTTTGGATTCATAACATGGAAAATAATCATTTTGAAGGTCATGCCTTTAGATTAAACTTTAAATGCACCAATAACATGGCAGAGTATGAAGCTTTAATCTTAGGACTACAAATTGTAAGAAACCTTGGAGCCAAGAGAGTGTCTATCATGGGAGGACTCAGAATTGATCATAAAACAAATTAATAGAGAGTATTTTGTGAATAATTCTAGACTTAGCCAATATAGAGAAACTATTCTAGATCTAATTAAAGAACTTCTTGAAATTGATTTTGTTGTTATTCCTAGGAAATAGAACATGCAAGCTCACAGTTTTGCTACTTTTGCTAGCACTTACAGATTACCTTTTCAACCCAATCACCAATACACTACAAAGGTAAGACACTGGCTAGTTATACCTAATAATCTGAAATATTGGTAGATTTTTTCACAAGATTATCAAATCTATAATTTTATGAATGCTGAGGGAGAATTCCAAAACTGTAACATAGATATTGATTGTACAGTAGATGGCATCATAAATAGTGAGATAGATATAAATGCTGTAGATGTAAATAAACCCACTAAATTCGCTAAAGTAGAAATAGATAACTTAGAAAAAATAGAAATAGAGGAAATAGTCAATGATGATTCTGAGATTTTAAACCTTAAAAATAACATTTTTCCTAAGGGATTATCCCCATTGGAATATTTGTTTGATTCAAATGATGTAGCTAGAAAACCAAAAAAGGAGCCTTTAAGATCAGACATAGAAGACGTAATATAGGAACACAAGGAAAATATAAGCTTATTAAATTATCTAAAACATTACCTCCAAATGAAAAGCTGAAATACATAAGTCTGTTTAAAGAATTTCAAGATGTCTTTGCTTGGAGTTATGAAGACCTCAAATCTTATGACACCAACATTATTCAACAATAAATACCCATCAAAGAAGATCAGAAACCCTTTAAACAAAAGCTTAGGAGGATTAATCCAATTCTTATGCCATTGATTGAAAAAGAAGTAAAAGGGATGTATGAGGCACAAATCATAGCACCAATTAGATATTCAAATTGGGTTTCTAACTTAGTTCCCACTAGGAAAAAGATGGGGGAAATCAGACTCTGTGTTGATAAACAAAACTTAAACAAAGTGTCACTAAAATATAACTATCCTCTCCCCAAAATGGACCATATTTTACAGAGGTTGGTAGGATAATCTAGAATCTCATTACTTGATGGGTTTTATGGATACAACCAAATCTTAGTTCAACTAGAGGATCAATCAAAGACTGCATTTACCACTCCCTGGGGTACTTTCATGTATTTGAAAATGCCTTTTGGACTAATGAATGTAGGAGCTACCTTTCAAAGAGCTATGGATATAGTTTTTTCCAAGGAGATTCATGAATTTTTATTCATTTATCTAGATGATATAACAGTATTCTCCAAAATAGACAATCAACATCTAGATCATTTGAGAAGAGTTTTTATTAAATTTAGAAAATTTGGCATTTCTTTGAATCCCAAAAAGGCACTCTTTGGACTAGAAGAAGGTAAACTCTTAGGACACATAATTTCAAAAGAGGGCATTAGAATTGATCCAACTAGAATAGAAGCAATCCTAAACATCAGTCATCCTAGTAACAGTAAAGAATTGCAATCATTCTTAGGTAAAATAAATTTTCTTAGAAGATTCATTTCTAACTTAGCATAACTAATTAGATCTTTGAATAACATGTTGAAAAATGATTCAACGCTTAAGTGGACAGTAGACGCTAAGAAGTATTTTGAAGAAATAGAAGAAGCCCTTACTAAAACACCTATCCTCATAAGTCCTAATTTCAACAAAGACTTCATAATTTTTCATTTTCTTCAGAACACACTATTGTAGCAGTCTTGTTGCAAAATAATGATGAGGGTTATGAACAACCCATTGCCTTCTTCAGTAAAGCTTTGAGAGATGCTACACTAAAGTATAATATAATGGAAAAACAAGCTCTTGCTTTAGTGAAAGTCATAAAAGATTTCAGAGTATATATTATGTACTCTCACATAATAGCATATGTTCCAAACTCAGTTGTAAAGGACATTCTAACCCAGAATGGGCCTGATGGAAAAAGAGGCAAATGGATTGCCACCATACTAGAATATGACATTGAGATCAAGCCTACAAAATTGATTAAAGGCCAAGGTTTAGCCAAACTCATGGCTGAATCGAACTGTCGAGCCTTAGACATAAATTTCGTTGCTGCAATAGATGATCAGGAAGAGATGGCAACTCCACAAATCAGTGAAGCTTTCATAGATTCATGCTGGTATGCAGACATTATTTTCATTTTACTCAACTTACAAGCTCCTCCTAGTTTATCTAGAACTAAAAGTAGATTCCTAAAGATGAAAGTAATGAAATATTCTATCCTAGAAAATGTTTTATTTTGGAGAGATAATGGTGGAATTTTCTTAAATTGTTTATTAAAAGATGAAGTTGACAAAGCCATGCAGGAATTTCATGTAAGGGATTGTGGGGGACACCTATATTGGAAAACAACTGCTAATAAGATTTTAAGGGTAGGTTTTTACTGGCCCACCCTTTTTGCAGATGTCAGAAAATATGTGACCTCCTGTTACAAATGCCAAATATTTGAAGGCAAGAAGAAACTCTTACCATTACCCCTCAAACCTATCTCAGTAGAAATTCATTTTCAACAGTGGGGTTTAGACTTCATTGGGGAAATTCAACCACCCTCCTCAGCCCAACATAAATGGATTTTGATAGCCACTGATTACTTTACTAAATGGATAGAATCCATCCCTTCTAGAAATGCCACAGATTTTGTCATGATTTCATTCCCTAAGAACAACATCCTTTCTAGATTTGGATGCCCACAAAAGCTCATCACTGATAATGTTGATGCCTTCAAATTGAAGAAAATGGTAGAATTTTGTAACCGATACCACATTACCCTTGGCCATTCCATGGCCTATTACCCTCAAGGTAATGGACTTGTAGAATCCTCAAACAAAAGGCTTGTTAATATCATCAAGAAACTTTTAGAAGACAATAAGAAGACCTGGAACAAAAATTGGTTAATGCCTTATGGGTAGATAGGCTAACTACAAAAAAGTCCATTGTTACATCTCCTTATCAACTAGTATATGGAATGGATGTTACTTTTCCATCCTCATTAGGAGTACCAGCGATGAAAATGATTCAATAATTGTAAGTAGAACTAAATGATATCCAAAGGAGGATAAATCAGACAATACATTTGCAGCAAACCAGGGAAGAAGTCTATGACAAATCCCAAGTGATCCAAGATAAAATCAAAAAGATTTTTCACAAGAAAACCAAAGCTAACGATTTTTACATAGGTGACAAAGTAATCAAATGGGACTCCATAAGAGAAGAAAAAGGTAAACATGGTAAATTTGATTTCCTATGGAAAGGCCCTTACATCATTTACGATTACATAGGTAACAATGCATTTTTCTTGAAGCAGTTAGATGGAACAATTCTACCAGGTGGACCAGTCAATGGTAGAATGATGAAGCATTAGTTTTCCCCAAATTAACATTAGTTCTTTTATGTACATTGTTCATTGTACATAACATTGCAAAGTTTAGATTGGATTGGATGATTACCTTTTGAGGTTGAAGCCCAAAAAGAAGGCCCTAAGCTTTGAAAGGTGTAGCATCATATGTATGAATAAAGCAGATCACAGAAAAGTAGTTACAAGGAAAGCACATTCAAAGTTTCAAAGGCTACTGATCTTAAATTTCTTGACATTTCACCAGGAAATGCCATCCCCATGTGGAGCCACTGTTAGGGTCTTATAATAATAGGATTCATAATTTTGAATCCACCATAATTAGTCTTGTAATATTGTACACACTTTTTCTTTCTGCAAAATGTTTTCTCATATTAAAAATAAAAAATGTAAAGAGGGTGAAGTCCTAAAAGAAATACCGAAGGACTAATAAAAGAAAAAGATTAAAAAAGAATATAAAGTACAAACCCTACCAAAAAGAGATAAAAAATAGATTTTGAAAGTGACGCAAATTCGAATGTGACTACTTTTTACTTTAATTTGCAAAATAAGATTGTGTGCAGCTTGTCAAAAATATCACAATCCATGATGGTCAAATAGTTTAATCTTGATTCATTCATGCATTAAATTTCATGCTCATAGATAGAGAATAAAGATCTAGCCAAACTATTTAATCTTGGTAGATCAGTAGTTAGGTAGAGAATAATAATGAGCTCAACGGTTTAATCTGACCCATTGGAAAGTCATAAGGTTAGAATTAGATAGTTTTCTTACAAAATAAAAAGAAATAAAGGGCCAACAAGCTCAAATGCACCCAGTAAATGAAGAAAAAATGTTAGGGTAAATGATGAGTAGGTAGAAGTAGTTTTCATAAGGCATGGAAAGCAACAATTGGGTTATTTCATATTACTAACTTCCTCCCAAACTTATTTACCCCCGTAAAAATATCCTTTCCCCTTCATTTTACATTTGCCCTTATTTCATCTCATTTTCCCTTGTAAAATAACCCTTTTCCCCTTTATTTTACATCCTCCCCTACACATTTCCTTTAACAACCCACTAAAACTACCTTATCCTAAGTTTAAATAATTAAAATATATCGGGCCAAAACCCTCCCCGATACCCTTTTAACTCATATCCCTAGTATATTTTCCCCACATACAATTTCATTAACCCTAATCGCATAATGAATTCCCATATTTACTTATTAATTAACTACATTACATTGTAATTAACCTGACCCAACACTTCAACTCATCCATTACAACTCTACCACCTGATAACCCTCTGATCACCCACCTCCAGATCCAACGGACTGCATCCCATATCGCACGCTTTGACGTCCGACTTTTAACATCACAAAAGCATGCTCGCCTGCCTTTTTGCTACGTGGCAGCCACACATTATATCACATCCTTTAAAATAATACCACCCTACTACTTAAATCGATGCGATAAACCACCTTACCGCCTCCTTACGTCATATGAAACCGCCCTATTGCTTAAATTTAACCCCACGGCCAAAGATTAACCACTATTGGTTAAAAACAAAAAGGCCGCCTTTTCCAATATTTTCACTGTTATTCTATTAAGGATTGCAAAAAGGAACCTCTGTCAACCTATTCTGCAACACCAAAACATTTGTTGAACTATTTTAAGCCATTTATGACTAAAAGATGTTGCCGACTCTGATTTGAAGAAGTATAAAGACCGTTGAAGCCTCAGAAATCCTCCACTGCCCCCAGAGAACCGTTCTGCATACCAAAGCTTCATTTTCCAGGTATTCTTGAAGTGTCGAAGGCCTGTGCTTAAGCTTTGCACAACATTTCTAATAGGATTAATCAAATTAAACCAATTTAGAAGCCTTGTCAACCTAAAGAAAGCCAATGTTGCATCCAAAACCCTTTTTGCAGACTGTATTCATCTTTTCACACTATTCCAGAGGTCATAAGCCTACTTCTTAAGCCAGATAGCGATAAACTAAATAAAGCAAAAAAATCTATGGCTTCCCAAAGCATTCTCGATGAAAAACCCCTACAAACACCTCACCTAGGTACTGACCACCTCCCATTGGCCGATAGAGATTTCCAGATCAAAGACACAACCTACCCTAACAGTCCGTTGAAACTCCACTCTTGGAGCAAAGATAAATTTCTCAACCAGAGATGATATTGAGCTATGGGAGTCAAATTTACCCAAATACTTGTTCCCATAGGTATACCAGTTCCCTGAAATCATCCACCTAGTCCAACTCTGCTATTTCCCAATCAAAGAGTGATAGTCTCTCCTAACCAGCAAATTTTGTTCACAATCACTGTAGATTCAATAAATGAAAGGTTGCATATCCAACCAAATCCTAATGAAGCCCCATTTTTTATTGAAAACCTAATTGATCTGTACTTAAAGTTGGACCTTCTCAAGAGATCCCAAAATTTTCAGACTTTCCTCCTAGAAAAAGCTCAAGTTCCTACATACAACCCTCCATATTCTGCCACCATTTTCTCTGAAAGAGCCAGACAGATTGTAACCATGATGTCCTATATTATAGGTATTAGGATATACTACTAATGAACATGTAGATGAGCCTATACTTGGTTTCCTTTCTATTTTTTTCCGAGGCAACCCTCCAACTACGTTTTCAATTTTACCCAATTCTTAGCAAACAGAATCCATGATCAATTGATCAGATTTCTAGATGAAAGAGTATTCAAATACTCTTCAATATTGTTCCATATGTTTCTATAATTCCAATTAGAAAGGTTGACAGTTAGCATCCAAAAACTAGACAAAAAGAGCAATCCTAGATCTGTTATCTTTTGGACACCCTTATTCCAAAAATATTCCACTAATTTGAGCTACAAGGATTTCATTGATTCATTTGTTCACCTAGTGGTTAACATGCTAAGCAGTAGCAATGAACCCATGGTTAGTGATGAAATAAAGAATGTTTTACAGTTGTCCAAACACACTAGGACAGGAGACTGGTATTTATACCAGAACTACACTGAAATTAGGGTGTATGGATGTCAACTCACTCCATATAAGTTGCCCAAATATCTCCCCATGAGGATATTTTCACTAGAATATATCAGGAAAATCATAAATTCAAATGATGTTAATTTTCTATCAGCCAAGAAGAAAACACAATTTAAAATCAAGAACCAGCCTGGTACTTTTATCTACAATAATAGGGAGGCTGGAGAGAAAGCAGAAAGATGTTTACAAAAAATGAAGTTTAGTGATAGTTTCAAATGGCAGTATGATCCTTTGTGTCTCATAAACAAACTGAGACTCAAGTTTAAATTGAGCCCTTTTATGCATGAGTCCAGGCCAGAGATTGAAAGATATGCCAACCAGTCAAAGTGGTTGGAAAACACATTACTAGATATGGAGAACCAGATGGATACTAGTTCCATTCTACATACTCCAACCCTACAGGACAGAAATGCAAAAAGGACTAGAGAATAAGGTTCTTTCTCAAAAAAGATACAATAGATAACAAATTTGAAATTATGTATAGAAAAAGAACAAAGTTGAATCCAGTAAGTGAGCAAGAAGAAGTAAATGTTGCAATTGAGATCATTGATACACACACTGTAATTAAAGAAAATGCACTTCCACCAGTTTCAAAGGAAACTCATCAGCCTCCAACTTCTAGTGCTCATATCATCCAGAAGCAGAATAGTGTTGAAGTCTCTTCTTCAAGTGAACCAATGGATAGAGAAAAAGACATCAAAGAGAGGTACAAAGATATTAAGGCCAAAAATGAAGAAATAAAATTTGAAATATATCCACAGTACTTGAAGCAGACTCCTGGCAGCCAAAACATATTACTTTATGCATTTGATTATAAGACAGTAAAAATGCAAATGACCTTTTTGTAGCCCATAGTATAACATCCTAATTCATTAGCAGATTACAAAAGGACATATTATGAGATTCCTGCCAAAGACGTTCATCCTACAGACGAAATAGAATTTCATAAGAAAACAGGAGAAATGTTATACTCAACTATGACCAACAAAGCTATGAGTGTACAACAACTACAAAATTCTCTAGAGAATATCAAAGCACAGTTAAAAATAGAGAAGGCATCCTCACAAGAAAAGGATAACAGAATTAAACCACTTGAAGGCTTGGTTATTGAAGTGGGATATGATCCAAATAATGTCAAAGGTGTAGAAGAAATCATTAAGAAAAAGAATGCAGATATTGCTGCATTGAAGAAGCAGCTAAAATTGCCTCTTACTGAACATCCACAGACCAAGGAAGTTCTAGAGAATCAAAACCAAAAATATGAGATTATGAATGTCATTCTTCAGTTAATTGCTCAATTAACAAAAATGGAAAATGAGATGGATAAGTTAGTACAAGAGAAAAAGGACAACATGGGAGCAGTTATTGTCACTACTATTCCTACAGTTACTACAACAATTCCTTATGCTTTAGCAACTTCAGCAGCCACAACAGTTCCAGTAGCTACAACGCTTCCCACTACATCACCAACTACATTAGTTACATAATCATCTACAGCAGCAACTCATCCTAGTGATGAAGCAAGTAAATTAATCAAAGCTATGCAGGCTATGTCCATCCAAACAAATGAAATAAATAGACTTAAAGAACAAATAAAAATTCTAGAAGATGAAAATAAGTTGGTACAAATCATGCATAAAGGTGAAACACAAAAGTCAAACAAATTGACTGAAAGAATACAGAAGTTAGAGAAAGAATCGACATTGAAAGAACCACTTTCCCAAGCAAAGCAGCAGCTGTGGGCCAATATCATCAACTTAGTTAATGATATTTCGACTTATATACAGGTGATATTTGAGAAAAATTATTTGGTCAAAGAAGCTGGTGAGGCAATTCAAAGGGTAAGAGCCGAAATTGGAAATAAGCCAGAAGAAGCCTCAAGAATAATCTAGTTCCTTAATCAAAAAACAAGTATGAATTGTAGGAGCTTGGAATAACTAATAGAATAGAAACCATACTAGAAGTAAAGAAAGTAATCACCAAAAAGAATCTGATGATACAGCTTGAGGAGAAATGCCAAACAAGGGAGCTAGCAATAGCGAGGTTTATGGTTAAATTTGATGTTTTGAGGCAGAAAGGTCTACCTAATCCATTGGTGATTAATGACAGGTTAATGAAACATGAAGATTGTGACAAGAAAATCAGAGAAGTAGCCAAAGAACAATCCAAAAATTACTCCATGAAAGGAATTCCTACAGGAAAAGTGCTTTATCAGACTTTTGAGAACCTCTTTTACCTCCAGCATGAGGTAAAACATCTCTTTATAAAAAAACCTACTTTTGCAAAGTACAAAGAAACTGATGAAATCTTCAGAAGAATGGTAAATATTAAATTACTAGATGTAGAGTCTTGGGAAAATTTGAATGATTTATTGTGAAAATGAAATATAAAACCGTGAAAACACAACAATCAAGAGAAGTCAAGGTAAAACAGTAAAGAGTATGAGATGAAAGATAGAGTTTAAAAGTCAAAGGCAGAGTAAAGGGATAGCCAACATAAAGAAAAACAACAAAAGAGATAAAGCTACAAAATATCAGTGAAAGCAAACAATAAAGCCAAATAAACAGGGATAGCTTGCATCAGTTAGATAGCTGTCTCTATCTTCTTGCATGAAGATATTTCATTTTCCTTCAGTAATTCCTAAATCAGTTTTAGGATATTTTGTAATAGTTTTTGTATAAATACTTCACAATTTGAAGTATTGAAGGGTGGATTTATTAACATTTCTATAATGGAACTCATCTACAACCTGAGGGTTTATTGTACCATTTTCAAGTTAACAGATTGGATAAGTAATAAAGGAATTGCATTATAAGATTCATGTGTTGGGCAACTTCAGTGAAGTATCTTTCAATTGATCAAATTGTTATTTTTCTTAAGTATTCCATAAACTTGTATGTTTTCGAAATTTGGATGTAATAACTAGAATATTATTACAAAATTTGTTTAAGTACACTCTGTCTTGAATATTTATTCATTTTGATGTTTTCTTCTGATATCTAGAGTAGGGAATTCTTCATTTCTCCTTAGTTTCGATTGATTTCTTTCATTTCCCTCATTATCCGGTTTGAGGAATCCTTAACTGCTCCTTAATCCCGATTGAAAACCACTTCACCCTTCAGCCTAAAAGATCTGAGTTTGCTCATCTACCTTGCCCTATGGACACTTCCTTTAGAACTTGATTCAGTCTTGTTTTCTTGACATATTGACTCCATAGACCAATGGAAAATAGACAGTCTACTATCCATCTAAGTCAGTAATTCCACCAACAAATCAAATCAAAACCGAATCAAGCTTAAATAACTAGCCTAAAATCAATTAATTCAAAAAAGTTAAATTGTTAAGAGAGAGCCCTCTCTGAGCATTAGGAAGGCTAGATCCTAATCTCAGAAGTAGGTTTGTGGTTACCTCCAACATGACAACCTTAGGGAAATTTTGAGTGATAACACATTATACGATTTCAAGCATGCTACGTTCTAAATGGATCACATTACTTGTTTAAAGATTTCCACCATTCCTAGCAGATAGTTTGACCCCAATAAGGTCACACAAAACTTCACTGCTTCAGTTAAAATAATACAATTTAGCCATGAGGAAGATGATTTTGATGACTTGTTCGAGTCAGTCATAATGCTTTCACAAGTCCAACATTTGGCTACTCTGAGATTCAACCCAGCATCTTTGGCCCATTTCCACCAGTATAGGAAGAAATGTTTACTAAATGTCCCTTTGGATATCTTAGAAATACCTAAGCCAAATGCTCAAAAGGAACAAAGCTCAAGCACGACTCCGAGAAGATCCCAGAGCATAGCCTAGAAAAGAGCCCAAAGCATAGCCCAAAAAAGAGTCCTGAAAAGGACACTGAGAAGGAATCTAAAAAGGCATCAATAGAGAAAGAAGTGGAATATGTTTCTACTAAAGTGCATACATATGAAACCCCTTAATTAATCAACTGGATGAGGCATGGAAGCAGTTTGATGAACAACTAAGAGGATAATTGGGGGAAAAGGATGTTGAAATGGAAACAACATTCAATACACCCCAAAACACTAGACAAAGATCACTCAATAATAGGGCTACTGACAAAGTTGTCACCACAGATGAGATTGAAATGATCCCAACCTTCCCTTCAATAGAAATTCTTCTCAGAGTGGAGGAAATTCCTCCTCTTGATGTCTTTTATAGTCCAAAGCATCGGGTTGTAATAAAAAGACAAAGGAAAAGGAGGAGAACAGAGCAATCCTCATTGATAATTCCTGGTAATAAACCAATGGATGTAGTATGGAAGGATAACCCCATGGATCCTTTGGGCAATCTGACCAAACTGTCACAGTATCCAGGTGCTTATGCATCTGCCACTATTGATAAGGCAGTGGAATTCAAAAAACTAGTAAGGGAGAAAGATGAAAGGATACAACAACTAGAGCATAAGTTGGTCAAAGAGAGATAGAATGTAGACCATCAAATGTAGGCACAAATGGCCCAATTCCAACATAGATTTGAGCAGTTGAAACTCTAGTATAAAGAAGAAACAAGTGCCAAACATATTCAAATACAACAATTGCAATTTTTTATAGATTGGTTGAAAGATAATCCTAAGATTGAGGATTTCATAAAAGAGGCATTAGAACTCAATTCTTTATTATCTAAGTAGCAGAAAACATTTTGTCAAAAGTTATCATTCATCAATCCAATGTGCCAACAAAGTGATTTACTTATAAATCAAGCATCTGGTCTGAGGATCACATTCAGTGAGATTGATGAGAATATTTCAGGGTATCTTACATGGCAGGATACTCCAGAGGGCAAAGAAGCAGACCTTCCTAGGATAGAGGAATATCATAAAGACATTCTCTTTACCGATTGGGATATTCAGCTAAAGCAGGCAAAAAGAGAAGTTTCAAGAGCGATTGATGCTGCAAATAATATCATTGAGACCATCAATGATAATTTCCACAATGCTAGTTTGATATAGGAATTCCCACCAGGGAGTCTCCCCGATATCACAACCTTAGAAACACACTAGAAAAAAAATTTCAAACCCAGAGAAGAGGTGATTAAATAACTGACAAAGCTTGACTGGGAAGTATATTCGAGATATTTGGTGAAGCCACAAAGGCAGTGGCTAATGTTGCGCTTCTTCACTGACTCATCCATGCATATTCTTCCCACTCTTTTAGATGCAGTGTATACAGGACAGCTGCGCATGAGGATAGGTCAGCCTCCTAAAGTCAAGTCAATGATGGATATCTATGAGCTCAGACAATGAATGTAGGAATATACACTGTTACATGTTGGAGCTCGTCATTTTAATATTTATGTTTTATGTAATTTTGTCACTTATTTTAAGGAGAGTTATTTAAACCTCCTCAGAACTTTATGTAATTTCTATTTTAGTACTTTATTTTTATTATATAAACCCTTTCATGTCTTTGAAGAAAGGGTCCTGAATTTTATAAAGAAACACTTTAAAATCTTGCACTTTTGCACTTTAAAATTATCTTAGTAGAATCCTTGGATCAGAGTCCTGAAGTTTTTGTGAAGAAAGCTTTTGGAAGCTTGCACTTTTATACTTTTGGAAACCATCTTAATGAAAAAGACTGGAATGGAGCTATTCTCTTCATGAGTAGATTTATATGCATCGGGTACTTATATCATTGTGTATTGATTTGTTTTATGAATTGATAGCCATTTTCCTTTATATTGTTTGTCATTTGTATCTTTTTCATGCGGTTCTGTATTCATTTATTTCTGAACATGCTTGGATTGTTATCTTTTAATACATTGATGAGCAAGTGTTTAAATGATACTTGATGCGATATTTTTTTATCAATTATTTTGATTAACTATGTAATCAAAATAATTACTTCAAAGGCTTTTCATTTCTATTAGTATTTGATTAATCTTCACTAAAGATAATCATTGTATATCACACAAGTATAAGTAAAATCTCGGGTAATATATAGATAGGTTACATATATGTGTGTGTGTGTGTGTGTGTATCTGTGTGTGTGTGTGTGTGTGTGTGTGTATCTGTGTCTGTGTGTGTGTGTCAGTTCAAAACTAACCCATCTATCACTTATTTTTGGGTAATCAACCACCATATCCATCCTATCACATTATTATTGGGAAACTGGTCCCATTATATCCATTCGTAACCACTAATCCAAATGGAAAAGGGATGGTATTCAATTCCTTGACCGAGTCATTTTCCTCCATGTTGTTGCAATGATTTTTGAGGCTTCAACAAGTTCATATGACTCTCTGTACATGCCAGAAGAGACATTGGTAGGATGGGAGAGATCAATTGAGAAATGGGGAGAGGGACATTCTCCTAGTTTGGTAGATACATTGAGAAGTTTGAAGGCAGAAATCATGAGTTGCGAGGTAGACAATGAGCGGTTTATTGAGCCATGGGAAAGGCTCGCTAGAGCTCAAGAAAATCAATCCAAGGTTAATGCAATCATCCTCTAGATCCTTTGATATTTGTAGAAGCAAGGACAATTGGGTATCAGTCATAGACAAGAAGAAAAGACTAATGGTGCAGATGGAAGTAGGTCTTAGAAGGGGTATAGGATGGATAGAGATGATACAGTGAAGGGTGGAAAATCCTTGGGTACGCATGAGAGGAGGGCTAGCACTCATGGATTTTATTCTATCTCTAGTTTTGAGAGACATCATCATCATCACCGCCAACATTCTTATAAGAAGTGTGAGAGGGGATACTTGCTAGAAGAATTCAAGGAAAGTAAGCCTCCTACATTCGATGGAGAAATGAAGAAATAAAAATATGCAGAAGCATGGTTGCTTAGGATGAAGAATTTTTTTTGATTGCATGATTATTCATAAAACATGAAAGCCAAGATAACTACCTTTAGTCTCAAGGGAAAAGTAGGCATTTAGAGGGAAGAGGTTAAGCATGTTGGAGGCATCAAAGAAGAGGAGTTGATATGGGATGAGTTTGAAAGACTCTTTATAACATCCCTGGTCAAAAATCCATGTAAAAATTAATAAAGGTAAAATAATACCTTGGTCATTGGACACGTATTCGAAGATTAATGTTGGAAAAAACATCCTAATGTGGGTGTTCATTTGGTTTATTAATGGCTATGGAAATTGGAAAAGGAAATAGACAAGGATTTAGAAAGGAAAAATGGCATTTATTGGCATTTATTTACGAAAATAATGGAAAGTAGGAGAAAAGGAAGGTGAAAGGTCACAAGTTTCATGTGAGGAGGAAATGAAGGAAAATAATGGAAAATTGAAGAAATTAGAGGCCTCATTAATAAAAAGACTTATGAGGATTAATTCACATATTTTTGTCTGTTCATTTTTGTAGGCTTTAACCCCATACAGAAATTACCTGCATACAAATTCTAAAACATAGAAAATAAACAATGTGAGAGCATAACACATAAAACACATATAAATAGAGATTTTCCCTTGGATCCCAAAACTGGGACTGCCAACTTTTCTTTTTCATTATGTTCCTTTCAATGTTACAATACATATTTATACATGCCGAAGCATCCAATCCATGGACGGAAAACCATCACGTCCAAAACCATGGACCGAAAACCATTGCATCCAAAACCATGTGCGAAAAACCATGCACAAACCATAGGTAGGTCCGCCCAACTTAATATAGGGTCCAAAAAAAAATTCCCTGGGGCGCTGCCCCAAACCCCATAGAGGGAGGCTACCTGCCCCCATCAAATCCCCCGGACAAGGGGGGCTGCAACCCCCTCGCTGCGCAATTGGTTCAATGAAGGGTGGCTTTGCCCCCCCTCTAGCCCCCTAGTTAACTACGTCGGGTGGTGGTGAAAAAAATATAACACAACCCAACATTCTCCCACTTATTGTTTTCTTTCCTCAGGGGGCCACAAGAGAGCTTAGTCATTTATCCAGCCCTGCAACACCCATTGTTTCTCTACACCAAGAGAAATTCTTAGAGCTCATATATTTTGTCAATGCATCCACAATATTCTTCAAAGTGTCCACCTTTACCAGCAACACCTTTTTGTCTTTATCATATCCCTCACAAAGTGATACTGAACATCAATGTGCTTTGTCTTTGAATGATAAGCAGGGTTCTTTGCCAAGAAAATTGCACTTTGGCTGTCACAGTCTATCCTTATAGCTCCCTGTACTACCCCCATACTTGAACACAATCTCTGCAACCAAACTGCTTCCTTGCTTGCATGAGTGGCTGCCATGTATTCTGCCTCTGTAGTTGATAGTGCCACTACAGATTGTTTCTTACTCATCCAACTGACTGCACCTCCAAATAGGTTAAACACATACCCACTTGTAGATCTTCCCTGATCCAGATCTCCAGCCCAGTCTGCATCAACAAAGCCACGGATATCCAACACTCTGTCCAATCCTGGTCTTCCTTGGTAGCACAAACCATAATCACTAGTGCCACGCAAATACCTGAAAACCCGCTTCACTGCTATCTAGTGCTCCTTCCCTGGTTTTGACATAAACCTGCTCAATACTCCCACTGCAAGTGCAATGTCTGGTCTAGTACAGACCATGGCATACATCAAGCTACCAACTGCACTTGCATATGGAACACGGGACATGTCCTCTTCCTCTTCTTGTGTCTTGGAACACTGTTTAGCAGATAACCTCACACCTACAGGAATAGGAACCTTCACTGGTTTACTATCCTACATAATAAACCTCTGCAGTATTGTCTCGACATACTTCCTCTGGCTTAACCAGAGCTTCCTCTTTGCCCGATCTCTTTTAATTTCCATGCCCAAAATATAGTTGCAGCACCGAGATCTTTCATGTCGAATTTGGAGGACAATTGGGTCTTCAAATCCTGGATAATTTCTTTGTCATTTCCAACCAACAACATATCATCCACATACAAGACCAGATAAATAACACGGTCACCAATTATTTAAAATACACACAGTGATCTGCTTTGCTTCTGGTGAAGCCAAGTCCCCGTATAAATGTATCAAATTTCTGATACCACATCCTTGGTGACTGTTTTAACCCATACAAGGACTTCTTTAACTTGCATACCATTTCTTCTTACCCTTCACCCAAAGCCTTCAGGTGCTTCATTGTAGATCTCCTCTTCTAATCCCATGGAAGAAATGTTGTCTTCGCATCCATCCTTACCTCAAAATCAAAAGCAGCAGCAACAGATAAAAGTAATCTATAGAAGTTACCTTGGCAACAGGAGAAAAAATATCACCAAAATCAATTCCCGGCACCTGGGAATAACCTTTTGCTACCAACCGAGCTTTGTATTTCTCCACCTTCCCTTCTGCATTTGTCTTCTTCTTGAACACCCATTTGCTGCCACTGGGTTTCCTTTTAGCTGGCAACTCCACCAGATCCCAAGCCTCATTTTTGTGCAAAGATGCATTTCATCAACCATGGCCTCTTTCCAGAGTTTGCCATCCTTTGAATCTACTGCTTCCTTCACAGCTCTGGGATCATCATCAGTAATAGATAAAACAAAATTTGAAGAGAAAGTAGATGGTCTATACCTTTCTAGCTTCCTTCTTTCTCGAACTGATCTTCTCACACCTAGAGTTTGTGGCTCTTCATCTTCTGATTCCTCTTCTAATGTAGTGTTTGATTCTTCCTCCTTAAGCTCAAACTCTATCTTCTCAGGTTCCTTTGGTTGGACTTCATGTTTAATAACATCTTTCACCTCTCTGAACACCACATCTCGGCTGTACGCAACCTTCCTTGTTACTGGGTTCCAAAGCTTATAACCCTTTAAACCATCCTTATACCCAATAAAGCTGCACTTTTCAGATTTATTGTCCAACTTGGTTCTTTTCTCCTTTGGAACATGTACATATGCATCACATCCAAATACCCTCAGATGTGAAAGAGAAGGTTTCTTACTAGTCCATACCTCTTGTGGAGTCTTATCCTCTAACGCTGATGAAGGTGATCTAATAACATGTTGTCTCCACCGTCTCTGCCCAGAATTCCTGTCCTAACCTGGCACCACTGAGCATGATTCTTGCCCTTTACGTCAACATCTTGTTCATTCTTTCTGCAACTCCATTTTGCTCAGGTTTGTATAGAGTAGTCTTCTGCCATACTATACCACACTTCTTACAGAATTCTTCAAATTCCTTACTACAAAACTCTCAACCATTATCTATCCTCAACACCTTTATCATCTTCTCTGTCTCATTTTCCACCAGAGCCTTAAAATATTTAAACCTGCCAAAGACTTCAAATTTCTTCTTAAGGAAATATATCCATGTATTCCTTGAGAAGTCATCTATAAATGATACATAGTACAAAAACTTACCCAGTAATGGAACCTTCACAGGTCCAAACACATCACTGTGCACAAGCTCTAATATCTGTTTCTCCCTCTTACCACCAGAGGGGAACTCACCCGATTATGCTTCCCATATACACAATTTTCACATAAACCAAAATCCAGAGAGTTATTAGCCATACCTTCTACCATACCTTTACCATGAAGTATTCGAAGGCCCTTCTCTCCAATATGTCCAAGCCTTTGATGCCACAACATGGTATTCTCTCGAGAGACCACTAGATTTTCTGCTCCACTTTCAGGAACCACAGAATTGTTGCACCCATCAACAACAGTGCTACCTTGAAGCTCGTACAGAGTTCCAATTCGAACTCCCTGCATCAATAACAGTTCTCCCCGAACCATCTTGCAGGTATCTTTCTCGAACATTTTTTTTACACCTGCATCATTAGCCATGCAGGAATATGCAGAACCCCCGGAAGTGTTCTAATCCTTCCACCTTGCAACTTCAACTTTACTTTTTCATGACCAACAATTCTAGCCTTCCTGTCATCCCCCAAGAATACATCACCACCATCATATTTCTCATACACATAGAACCACTCTCTATGGGGAGTGAAGTGAAAGGATGCACCTAAGTCAATTAACTATGCCTCATGTTCTACATGTGTACTTGAAGAAGCCAATGTACACATCCCCCCTTTATCTAAGGTGGTTTTCGCCACTGTAGAAGAAGCATCATCAGATCCCTTTCCTTTGTTAGGAGCTTTATATTTACAGTCTCTTTTGTAGTTCCCTTCCTTTCAGCATTTCTAGCACACCACCTTTACAGGTTTTCCTGGAGATTTAGATCTCCCTCTATATTTAGCTCTCCCACTCGATGACTTATTTTTTTTTCTCTTCTGGGATCGTCCTCGTACAAACGAGGCATCACCATTCTAGTTCTCCATATTTCTCCGTCTCATCTCCTTTGTCAGCAAGGATGAGACTATTTCATAAAACTGCAAGGCAGTTGCATTGCTACCTATTGCAATAACCAAACTATCCCACGAATCTGGTAGAGAACACAATAAACTGATGCACTTATCTTCATCTAAAATTTTAATATCAATAGATAATAACTTACTTACCACTGTAGTAAATGTGTTCAGATGCTCTTTCACTGAGTCTCCATATTTCATCCTCAAGTTATACAATTTTTTATGTAGGAACAATTTATTCACCAAAGACATAGATTGGTACAAAGTCACTAACTTGTCCCACAAAGCCTTAGTCGTAGCTTCCCTTGATACATCCAAAAATACTGAATCTAAGACACATAATCATATTGTGCTCTTTTCCTTCTGATCAAAATTCTTCCATTCTTCATTGGACACTCCCGTTGGTTTAGTACATAGATCTACCGCGATCCACTAATTTTTATCCACCAACAAATCCTCCATCTTGAGTTTCCACAACTCAAAACTCTGACCCTTAAATTTCTCTCTATCTTTCCATTGCTCGCCATCTTCTTTTGCCACCATAATTGATCACATAGATCTCCCACTGAGCAGGGTCTACCACAGGCCCGAGTGAAACCCCTCAACAACAAAGGCGTCTCCTTGAAGCCAAAACAACTCTGATACCAAATGTAGGTTTTAACCCCGTACAAAAATTACCTGCATACAAATTCTAAAACATAGAAAATAAGAAATGCGAGAGCATAACACATAAAACATATATACACAAATATTTTCCCCTGGATCCCAAAACCGGGACTATCAAATTTTATTTTTCATTATGTTCCTTTCAATGTTACAATACATATTTATACATGCCAAAGCATCCAATACCATGGACCAAAAACCATTGCGTCCAGCACCATGGACCGAAAACCATCATGTCCAAAACCATGTGCGAAAAACCATGCAGAAAACCATAGGTAGGTCCACCCAACCTAATATAGGGTTCAAAAAAAAAATTTCCTTGGGGTGCTTCCCCCCCTCTAATCCCCCAGTTAATTACGTCAGGTAGTGGTGGAAAGAATATAACACAACCCAACAATTTTTGGAGCTCTCGTTCTCTTATCTCCCTCTCATACTCTTGGAAACTTATATTTTTCTTGGAGCATGCTTGGAGGAGTGTGACATACTTTCGATCTAGAGAAAGAAGGCAAAGGAAAAGTAGGAAAGCGCAAGAGGACATCAGGATAAGTGGCCACAATGAATTTTGCTTGCAAGTATCGAGTTACATGTATAATTTAGTTACTAGTTTTGGCATGCATGGCATAGGCATGTGGTTATTTGGTTATGATTTGTCATTGGCATGGAGGATTGCATGGATTGACAATGATTTTTCCTAGCCTTTCCATTTCCTAGATAGTCATAGTGTTGTGGGTTTTACTTTTGTTTTTTGGTTGTTTTTCTTGTGCCTTTGGTTGTGGGTTCAAATATTAGTTCGTAGAAGCCCTGGTTGGAAAAACACTCTGGAAGCCCTTGGTGGGTTGAGTTACTAGTCTTGGAAGCCTTAGTTGGACAAATTCTTTGGAAGCCCAATGACAACTCTGGATTGAGTTACTATTTCTAGAAGCCCTAGTTGGAACAAATGCTCTAGAGCCCTAGACAGCTTGGGTAGAGACCAATCTGGTGATGGTTAGTGATGCCCAATTGTGAGGTGGAATCACTGGTTTAGGGTTTATGTGTTTTTGCCTTGGGAATCCCTGGATGATTTTGATTGATTTTTTTTACGAGATCCCACATTCATGCTTGGAATATGGCATAGGGGTGACTGGCTGAAAGAAATATTTGGTTCAACCTAGTCTATCGTCGGGTGGTTCGTGGAAACCCCATACCTGGTCAGCTTATGAAATCATCAATAAGAGATATTCCTCCTTGGTATTTTATGGGTAAATATACTTATTTATATGTGCCTTATATGGTTGTTATATCCTTGATATTTTTGTTGGTTATATGTTGGTTATGAGTGAGTTATATGACAATGAAAATGTATGGCTCTAATCATGTTTTGTTTAATCCTTGAATGTATAATGAATATATGGATTAATAGATGCTAATGCAGTTATTATGATGAGGAAACAATGCTTCTTAGTGGTTCTCAGATAAGTGGGATACCCTTATGCTCAGATATGTTGTTTAAACCTATAGAACGCGTATTTGTGACGTGTTTGACAAAATGTATGTCATGGATAGTAGGGGCCCATTCAAGGCCTTTTTCAAGAATTTGCATTTGTATCATTGTTTTTTTGTTACTTTTCATTTCTTGAAGATTCCTAGAATTGTAGGTAGTGGCTTGAGTCCTGACCCTAAAAAAGTGGCACAGAATCCAGAGTTGGTGGCACAGAACTACCTGGAAATGTCCCCAGTTACAGGCATGCCTTTTGCTGGGAGCGACTAGTGGTTCCTAGTCACATGCATCCCCATGTCAAGGGAGCGACTGAGGATTTAATGTAGCAAAATGTCAGTTTGTCTTAGGGGTTGGTCATCTGGCTGGGTTGGATGGCTCCTGGGGTTTCTATTGCATGTGTAGAAGGTTGAGTCAGCTGTGTTCCATCAATTCCACTTCCTTAACTAATACATAGGAAGTCAAATTATATCATAGTAACTCTTCATCACATGTTTACCCTGGTTGGTTGGTTACTTGGGTAGATGTGGGAGGAGGGTGTTACATAGTGGTATCAAAACTTGATTCCATTCTCCTTGAGTAATGTTTGGTTTTTGTTTCCCTTGGATGAAGGTGTTGTCATATGTACATATCAGTTGCATATAGGTCCTTGTGCTTGTGGTCTATGTGCTTGTTGTGTATGCATGGGATTGGTCATGATTGTAGTGGTGTCGCCATGTGAAAATCGACGTTGTCATTGTTGAATGTATTTATTGTGAGTGTATGTCGGTTGTGCATCAATTATGTGTGTTAGTGTTTATATGTTTTTATACATACATTGGATGGATGATGGTCATTGTGCATGAAGTCATGGTATATGGTTATCATAGTCATGCATGGATAATTGGATAATGGCTGAAAATATGCTTATATGTTGATCTGATTATGTTTATTTATGTATCGTGCTAATTTGGTTGGCCTTGCAAACGGGACATCCTCCCTGAACTATACTAAGGTACGCTAGTTTGTTTATGATTTGGTTCAGCTGACATGATATACCTTGTGGGAAGAAGAAAACAAAGATGACTAGCAAGATGGTAGACTACAAAGATTCTCCCTATGAATTAGATGAGCAGTGTGGTGTTGGGAACTCTTCTAACTTAGCAGACACACCTAGGAGTTTGAAGTAAGAAATAAATAGTTTAAAAGCAGATAATGATAGAATCATGTAGGAACAGGAGAAACAAGCAAATGTAAATGCAATAATTCTCTAGAGTGTGTTAGAATTGTAGATACAAGGACCACTTCGCATTTGGTATCGACAAGAGGATAGTACTAATGGGGCCTATGGCAGAAGACCCCATAGTGGGCACAAGTGTGATGGACACATGTACTATTCTAGTTCTGGTTCTAACAAGTATCATGGTTATCATCGTTATCATCCTTACAGGAGGAGTGATAGGGGATATTTTTCGGATGAGTTCAAGAAATCAAATCAACCTACATTCAATGGGGAAATGAAGAAAACATAGGATGTGGAAGCATGGTTGCATGATTACTCAGAGAACATGAAGAACATAATAGCTACATTCAGTCTTAAAGGTTAAGCAAATATCTAGTGGGAAGTTGTAAATAACATCAGAGATATTTATGAGGAGAAGTTGACCTGGAGTGAATTTGAGAGAATATTTAGGAAGAGGTATCTATCAAAGAGATACTATGATGATAGGGAAAAGGAGTTTTATGAGCTAAATATGGGCTATATGATTGATGAAGAGTACACTAGTAGGTTATTAGAGTTATTTAGGTATGTGCCTTACCTCGAGGAGAAAGCCAAGATTCATAGATTCATCAGTGGGTTTCCAATAGAATTCAAAGATAGGATTGAGTTTGATTAGCCTAAATCATTGGAGGAGGCCATCCAGAAGCTAAAACATTGTTATGAACTATCAAAGCAGAGATCTGAGACTAAACCAAATTGGAAATGTAATACAAGGAATAAAGGGAAATGAGATAAGAAGTGAGCAAGGCCTCAAGACACAGGTAACAAAGATAATGTAACATCACACAATAGGTTCAATGCATTTGACAAAGGGTAGGGATTTGAGTTTGAGGAACAAAAGAAGGGTGTAGTTTCGAAGCCTATACAATGTTGGACTTGTTAAAGATAATTATAGGAGAGATTTCCCACAACATCAAGGTGGTAGACCGTGGATCTACATTGCTCAGGAAGCACAAACAATGGGCGATGTTGGACAAAGTGCTCCTCAGATCTATGCATTGTTGGATAATAAGAAGGAAGATCACCAGACGTCTATTATCGAGATGAACAGTAATAGTTGTTATCAAGTTGTCTCTATTTTTAGTGACCCTATATCTAATTATAGTTATGTTAATCCTCACCTAGTGGATAAGTGTGGTTTTAATAAATAAGTGCATGTACAATCTTGGTTAGTACAATTGGCTACAAGTACAAAGAAGTGAGATCATCATTGGGTAGGATCGTGTATAATTTTGTTGAATGGCATGTCTACATCTGAACATTTGAATGTATTTTCTTTGGGTTTGTACAGCATGATTTTTGGTATGGACTGGTTGTATCTCCATAGGACCAAGGTGGAATGTTATGAAAAATCTATTGAGTACTTGGATGACAATGGAGAACATATATTCTTGTAGGGTAAGAAGAAGGAAACATTAGCTAGAATGGTGACATCTATATAGGTGAAGCATAGTCGTAGGAAAGGGTGTGTGTTATTTGAGGTACATATTTCTAGTGATAAAGGTAAGGATGTTGTGGATGCAGATGTTTTGAGTAGGTACTTAGTTTTACAATAGTTTCAGGATGTATTTCAGGTAGATATTTTGGAGTTTCCACCTCATAGGGAAGTGGATATTTCTATTGAGTTGGTACCAGGGGTAGCACCAGCATCAAAAGCACCATACAGGATGAGCACTGCAGAGTTGGTAGAACTAAATTTGTAGTTGAGGGAAATGATGGACAAGGAATACATTAGGCCAAGTGTATCACCATGGGGTGCACTGACCTTGTTTGTGAAGAAGAAGGAGGGTACTCTGAGGTTGCCAAGGATTGATGATTTGTTTGATTAGTTGAAGGGAGTAGCGGTTTTCTCGAAGATTGATCTATGAAAAAGATATCATTAGGTACACATTAAAGAAGATGGAATTCACAAGAAAAATTTCTAGACTAGGTACAAACATTATGAGTTTATTGTAGTTCCATTTGGTTCGACTAATTCTCCAACTACTTTTATGTGTTTTATGAATAGTGTGTTGTGTCCTATGGACAAGTTTTTTATTGTATTTATTGATGATATATTGGTATATTATAAGAATGAGGAAGAGAATGCCGAACATTTAGCAGTAGTGAGGAGATTGCTAAGAGGATCAGATCTATGTTAAGCTTAGAAAATGCAGTTTCTTTCAGACAAAGGTACATTACATGGGGCATGTTGTGGTAGATCTAGAGAAGATAAGGGATATCATGGAATGAGCAACTCCTAGGAATATGGATGAGGTAAGATCATTTATGGGGTTAGTAGGTTACTATAGGAGGTTCATCAAGAACTTATCTCAAATTTCATATCCTATCATGTCATTGCAACAAAAAGGTAAAAAAATTGAATGTAAAGAATAATGTGCAATAAGTTTGAGCAGTTGAAACAGTTGTTGACAAATGCTCCAGTGCTAGAGATAGAAAATATGGAAAAAGAGTTTGTGGCATGCACAGATGCTTGTGAGAGAGGACTTGATGGATTTCTTATGCAGGAAGGATAGGTAGTATGCTATGAATCACAAAAATTGAATGAGCATGAGAAAAATTATCCAACACATGATCTTGAGTTGGAAGCAATCATCCATGCATTGAGGATGTGGAGGCACTATCTTCTTGATAGGTGGTTCATATTGATGAATGATCACAATGGATTGAGGTATCTATTTGACAAACCGAATTTGAACGTTGGGTAAGCTAGATGGTTGGCCATGATCAATGAGTTTGAATTTGAGATCAAGTAAATTAAAGGTAAATAGAACATGGTTGCAAATTCTCTTAGTAGACAGATACAGGTGAACCACATAGCATCTATGAGTTCTTATGGAATAGATTTATAGGCTCGGATCTTATAGGAAGGTTAGCAGGATAACAGGTACATAGAACTCAAGCATATATTACAACATAGTATGGGTACAGGGATAGGTACATGTAGAGGTACACGTGTAGGTATAGGTGCACAGGATGTGGACTATCATCTCTTTGAAGATGGCTTGGTCATATTTAGGGATTGGATATATGTGTCAAATGAAAGCGAGATCAAGAAGCTTATCTTGAGAGATTTTCATGCGAAACTATATTCAGGTCACCCAAGCTATTAGAATAAATTGACAGCAGTGAATATGTTCTACTACTGGCCAAACTTTAAGAAGTAAGTGGCAAAGCTCATCGCGAGATGCTTTGATTTTCAATAAGTAAAGGTAGAGTGTAAGCATCCAAGTGCATTACTACAACTGACCTCAATCCCAAAGTGGAAATTGGAGGTCATTTCCATGGACTTCATCACAGGTTTTCCGAGGACATCTAGACAACATGACTTGATTATCGTTGTGGTTGATAGGTCAAAAAAGGTAGCACATTTCATTCCAGTGAAGTCTATTTATTCAGCCAAAGATTTAGTACAAGTTTTCATTAGATATGTGGTGAGGTCTCACGGTGTTTGAAAGAATATTGTTTCAGACAGGGACGCTAAGTTTACTTCTAGGTTCTAGAAAGAGTTATTTACAGGTTTGGGTTATAGAGTTGGCCTTCAGCACAACTTACCATCCACAGACAGATGAAAAGATAGAGAGGGTCAACAAGATATTGGAGGATATGTTGAGGATCTATGTGATGCATCAACAATGAATGTGGGAAGAGTATGCTCCACTAGTAGAGTTTTCTTACAAAAATGGGCATTAAAATTCTTTGAGGATGATTCCGTTCGAGACACTCTATGGTCGGAGTTGTAATACTCCTATTAGTTGGAGTGATACAGTTAATAGAGTATTGATAGGACCAGATATCTTCATAGAAATGGATTAGGAAATGCAGGTAATCAAGAAGAATCTAAACACAACATAGGATAAAAAGAAGAGTTATGCATATCAAAAGAGGATGTTTAAGGAGTTTCAGGTTCGAGAACAGGTGTACTTGCGCTTCAAGCCTAAGAAGAGTTTCTTGTGGATTGGATCATGTGCCAAGCTGGCACCTTAGTTTTGTGGACCTTTAAAGATTCTTGAAAGGATTGGACCACTAGCCTGTTGATTTTCACTACCTCTAAAAGTGAATTTCCATGATGTTTTCCATGTATCATTTCTTAAAAGTATGTTAAATATGTTTATCATGTGATTGACTAGCATGTATTGCAGGTGGAGCCAGAAGGATAATTCTAGCCAGAACCTCAGTGTATATTGCAGAGAAAGACGCTCATGCTTCGAAACCAAGCAATCAGGAAAGATAAAGTGCAATGGAAGAACTTTGGGCCTGATGAAGCTACATGGGAGATGGCTGATTAGATGTCGGTTGTGTATCATTCTCTACTCGTTGGTGGAATGAGTGTCCTTGATATATGTCTTTGATATATGCTTGGTATGATTTTTTGGGTATATGTACATATGTATATACATGTAAATACCGCCACGAGTTGTGTTATAAAACTCCAATAAGTAGTATGGGTGTCATTTCATTATGGTTGTCATGTTGGTTTTATTCTCAGCAGGTTGATCATTGTAAATACTACAACAAGCTAAGTTATAAATCTCCATGGGAAGTGTGTTTTGATTTCAACAGTCTTGTTGGTTGTAGGTGTCATTGAACATCGAGGATAGTGTTCCCCCACAAGGGGGAAGGTTTTGTAACAGCCCTGGTAAAAAATCCATGTAAAAATTAATAAAGGAAAAGTAAGACCTTGGTCATGGGACACGTATTCCAAGATGAATGTTGGGAAAAACATCCTAGTGTGGTTTATCATTTGGTTAATTAATGGCTATGAAAATTGGAAAAGGAAATGACCAAGGATTTGGAAAGGTAAAATGACATGTATTTATGAAAATAATGGAAATTATGAGAAAAAGAAGGTGAAATGTCACATGTTGCATGTGAGGAGGAAAATGAAGGAAAATAATGGAAAATTGAAGAAATTAGAGGTCTCATTAATAAAAAGGATTTTGAGGATTATTTCACATAATTTTTTCAGTACAATTTTGGATCTCTCATTCTATTCTCTCACTCTAATACTCTTGAAGACTTATAGCTTTCTTGGAGCACTCTTATAAGAGTGTCGCATACTTGGGATTTGGAACAATAAGGAAAAGGAAAAGCAGAAAAGGGCAAGAGGACATCAGGATCAACAACTATAGTGGATTTTTCTTGCATGTACCAAGTTGCATGTATGATTTCCTTGCTAGTTTTGGTATACATGACATATGCATGTGGTTATTTGGTTATGATCTATCATTGGCGTAGAGGATTTCCTAGATTGATAGTGGTTTTTCCTATCCTTGCCATTTCCTAGTCTAAAATATGGAAATTCGAGAATTGGTGAGCTAGTTAACTTATCAAATGCCTAACCTAATCAAGTTAAAATTAAATGGGGTAAATTTTGTTATGACCTAATACAAGTGGAATAAACTCAAATGAATTTCATTAACATGTTCTAAAAAATAGTAGACAATTACTACTATTTGCTACAAGGGACTTCCAGAAATTTTAGATTTGTGAATAAGTAAACTAATCCAAGTAGCTCAATGATCACTATGACCTTCCAAATATGCTCCAAGGATGAAATAATTCTTTTGACTCTATAAATAATCGGAAAAATAACTCACTTCAACCATTTAACTCAATCCTACAACAAAATATCATCAAAACTAAATGTAGAAATAGGAAAAACAAGAATAAGAAATGCATGTGAATAAGAAGTGAAAAGAAGAAATCAAAACTATAAAAAAGGGCTTTGAGGCTCTTTAGATGGACAAGCCCAAGGAAACTCAGAGTCCTATGAAGGATAACAAGCCTTATAAGCTAAAAATGGCACCAAATTTTATTATTTGATTCAATCCAAGTACATCCCTGCTAAAAATGAAAGTGGAGCTGCACAAATACAAGTTTTCTCCACAAGAAGACTAAGAAATACATGCCTCTAGAGGAAAATTCAAATTAGTACTTATAAAAAATGTTGAGGAATCATTCTCCTTGAAAGGAAAAAGATTTCCCCTCAAAAATCCCTCAAATAGTGGATTTGGTTCCCAACACTAGGAATCCGCATTAAATGAAAAGGAACATATTCCTAGATTTTATCAATCACTGGAGCTCCAGAATTTTTGCAATAAATTTATAATATCCTATTGATTTATTATCCAACCTTGTTCCTCCTATAGTAGGGAGAAAGTCCCTAGATTATCTCCTCCTCCAAATCTTCATAATCAGTCCAATATTCTACAAAAATAAATAATATTAGGCACAAATATGCAGATATCTTTAAACCTTCCTAATGAACATATTAAAGCTAAAAAATAATTATTAAGTGTAGAAGGAGATGTTTAATATAGCCTTCATGTGCCTAAGAAAGGTTAGATGGGCCTTAATTTGTGTCTAATTTAGAGGCCCATCATACCCCCTGCTAAAATTGTTGCTTATCCTGTGAGCAACCTATCCATCTTCTTGCCATGTTTTTCTTTTAGTATGCCTTAGATGACTTTCATGATATCCCATACTGATGTGGATGTAACTGTCCCTATTGGATAAGATTTTTTTTTATCTCAATTTCCCATCATTCCTTTGATTCTCTATCTCCTTTCATGACTTCAATAAACTTTTATCAATGTAGAACAAGAAATTTCTTTTTTTCTGCTGCAGGAGTGAGAGTGTTGATGGAAAAAAAAGTAGAATAAATTTTCTTTTTATGATGATGAGGAGAAGGTAAAATTCAACATGAAACCCAAGAAACTTTATCCTTAATGACACAAATTCATTGATCTTTCTTACTGATATTTAAATATTTGGCAGCTACAAAGTATGCTTTTGAGAATTGAGAGAGTTTTAAGGGTTTTCATGCCAAGTATTGGTGGAGAAAATTTGTACTTACCCTTTCCCTCATGATTCTTTCCACCTTCATAGGGTTTGAGGGAAATTACGTCCATTACCAAGCTTCTTGTAGCAACTTGTGACTCTCATGTAGCACTTTTTGCATACCTTGTAGGTTCCTATGCATTAGAGGTTGTTGTAACAGAAGAAGTTTTTGCCATTCTTGTTTCAAGGTTGAGGAAAGAAAAATTACAAGATGCACCCTTGCCCTATTCAACACACCATATTCTTAAACAAATTCTCAACTAATCCAACTGTTTTCTCTTACTAGAATCTAAACTGTAAATTTGCAAAGTACTTTTGAGGTGCTTTTGGAATCCTTATACCAAAGGTTGGAGAGAAGGAATTTTTACTTACTTTTCCTTTGAATATTTCCTTGCTTCCCAAGGCTCCAATGGTTGTTCTAGGTGAAATTTTCCTTCCTGTCATGCACTCTGATAGCTTCTTGTAGCAAATTGTTCCTTCCTATATCAAATTTGTCCTTCTTGTAGAAAATTTGTTCTTCCTATAGTAGTTTTGTTTTCTCTTGTAGCAACTAACCCAAATCCTATAAAAGCTACTCCTTGCATGCTAAGAGGTGATGGGTCCACTTTTTGTTTTCTTATTGAGTTTTTCATTATTTTTCTTTTTCTTTTTTCAAATTTTGTCTCTCTTTTTTCATTGCATACAAAAGAAACTCAATGTTATTTGAGTTAATTGAGTTGGTCCTCACTTATCCCTTCACACTCCTTGTCCTCCATCACTACTAAATGATTACAATCCACTTTCTCAAGCATTCTTCACTTTTGTCTTGTTCCTCTCCCACACATGTGGGTGCGTTAGCGGAAAGGTGAAGTTATTTTCTAGATCAGGTCGAGGTTGCTCTGCTGCTCATTTTGGCTATAAAAAAACCTTTTCCTTCATACACTTTAAACATTTTTGAAGGTAAAAGAAGTTCATAGGAAATTTTTAGAGGATTGCATACCTGAGCCTTACCCTTGATGTATTTTTGCAAGTGATATTGAGGTTGCTGATATGGCTCTTCAAGCTACCTTTGGTGGTTTTGAAGCTACTACTGATGATTCTGGAGCTACATGTGATAATCTACTGGAGGTCCTATTGCTAATAGAATTGAGTCTGGAGGTATTCTCGATTTTTTGTGGTGTTGTTGCCACTGCATCACATCCCTAGCTAAAATTTTGTTGTTGAGATGCTCATGAGGTGAGTTTTGTATTTTATGATTAACTTGATGCTTGCATGAAGTTGTGGAAACATTGATGAAGTTGTTGGAATTATCTTTGAGGTACAAAATTCCACTTTCATCAATCGTTTTTCATTGGATGGAATCTGCTCATTACTGATTGAAGTTCCATGTGATCAAAATATAGGTTCTACCATGGATCAAAGGCCATTGTTGGAGATGAATAGGGATCTTGAAACAATCTGTAGGGGTCCCATAGCTACCCAAAATTGAGGAAATGACTCTCCAATGTCATCAATATTATTGATTCTTTATTCTAGTGTTATCAATTGTGGTTTTCTAATGTAATTGAAGATTGCTATAGGAATGTATTTCTTCCTATAGTAGTCATAGTAACCATTCTATGACAATAATATCCTTTAGATAATTCTTCCAAAAACACTGATAATTCATGATCAATCTATGGACAAGGACCAAAAACCTTGGTTTTCGTTAAAGTAATGAAAGAGGGGGTGAAAATGGATATTTTTCATGGACAGAGATGAAAATGAGAGCAGAGAAGAGGCCAAGTGGTGTGGAAAATGAATGATGAGACTATGGTGGACCTATCCCAACATTTGCTAAAGAATACATGACATTGTTTTCCTCTTTCTCAAATCAGATATGCCTCATGTAGCAATTTTGGTCCCTCGTGTAGCATTTCAAGACAACCTCCTGCAGCAACATTGTTTTATCTGTATCTATCAAACCATAGACTGGGTTGACTTGAGATTTTTTGGAAATTTTTCCGTCATCCTTATGCACCTACCGATAAAAATCCTTGGCCAATGGATGCATGAATCACGAGAAACATTAAAAATGGTTGTAGTTGATGGAGGCCGATTTCTCAAAAATTGTGGACTAGAATTTGCTAAAATTTATTGACAATGTTACCATAATCCACATGCATCTCCCCATGAAACAACTCGAAAAATGGATGACTATTTTCAACATATGATAAAAACAATTTTATGCTATGTGTATTTTGGCCTCCTGTAGCAAAACAGAGCCCTCTAGTAGCATTGTAGGACATCAAGGAAAATGAATGGGGAAATTTTGAGAATGATACCTGGATGGTGAAAATAGACAAGGGTGATGGATTGGCATGACCTTGGTCCTGTTGGAGTATCTAGGCAAAGGAAGAGAAAGCCTAAACTTGACTTCCTTTGACTAGAGTTTTCATCAATTGTTTGCTTTTGGTGCTAAAGTGTTCTTGTTGCTTGCAAAGGTTGGGGAGCACCTGCATTCATCAGAGACAGATACATGGAGAAAATAAATTTTTCATTTCATTTTTTCTTTTAGGCATACTAGCTGCCTCAATGAGGTCTTTAACTAGTAGGTCCACCTACGCGCCCCAAAGGAGGTTTTCACTTAGCATTTGTTTTTCTCTTTCTTCTCTTTTTTCAAACCCATTGACCGTCTCATGGAGTTTTTCAATCAATGAGCCAATCTTAGGTGCCTCAAATGAGGTTTTCACCTAAGATTTATTTATTTATTTTCTATCTTCCTCTACTTGAAAAAACCCAAATCTCTTTCAAGTATAGGAATTCTTCCAATGGAGCCATGCGCACATCAAGATGATAGATAAACTGATGTGTAGACTTGATATATATTCTTTGACATGTACCTAAATTTCCGAGACCAAATGCTTTGACTTTGACAATATCAAGCATAGTTGAATTTTTGGAACTAAACATCAATATAGATTTGATGTCCTTGGTTCACTTGTCTCTCTGGATCATTCTTCATGTCTTCTTCTACCATGACATTCAAATCTTCCTCTTTTGTAGATTATTCTCTTGAACACATGGAGAATCTGATGGTAGACATGAGGGAACTTTCTCAATCTTTGATTCTGATGTCTACTCTTCGTCAAGTGTAGCCAATGATTCTTTGGTCTTCTCATTTGAATCTTGTTTTTTGGCATGTTGTCCTTCAATGTCATCAAGAGAATCTATTTTTTGCAATACTCTTCCTGAGTTAAGATGAATATCATTTAGATCAAGAGGATATGTTAGGAAGTGTTATACCTTTGCATTGTAAGTGGGTTCAGCTACTTCCGTGTGTGGGTTTGGAAATGGTGGTGCAGGTAGTTGAGTGGGAGTGGACCTTTGAGATGGATGTGGTTAGGGTTGTGGTTGTGGTGGAGCTGGATGGTAGGGATAGCATCGAGTTGGGTATGGAGGATATCGAGGAAAATATTATGGATATTGTGGATTTCTCCCATTAGTTACTTTCCAACCTTGTTTCCAAGATTGGTTTTGGGGTTAAGATGGACAAGGTTTCCAAGGAAAGGGTGTGTAACAATTACTCTGAGATGGATGTGCATAACCTTAAAATTTTGAATTAGGTTCTTGCATCATACTAGGTTGACTAGGTTGCCATGGTCTTCTTGGTAATGGTCCTTCAACCTTGGTAATGATGGGCAATATTTAATAGCATGCCATTATGCATGGACAACACAAATATCGACATCTTATTTTTGCTCATTTTCCATTCTTAAGAATTCATGTTTTAAAGTCATCACAAAAATTTCCAAGTTTAGCTTGACGTACCATTCTTGATGATGATTTACTTACTCTTGCCCTTCCTCTTGATATGTGTCTGCATGTTTCGTGAATTTCTTAAAATGATAATTGTCATGCATCACCTCTACTCATGTGATCAAGGAGATCAATCCACTCAGCCCTAATTTTTCTAAGTGGGTTTTTAGTGTGTCAGATCCTAAATGATGTAATTTTTCCCTCTTAACATTATACATGAACCTCTCTATTAGATCCTCAAGGCTCTCGTCTTTTTTTTGTATTCATTCTAAAGATTTCTTCTTTAATATCATGATCTTTATATTTTTCTAGAGATATTTTTTCATATAATTCCGTGATCTTATTGAATTAGTCCCTAAACTCATGAACCATTTAAGATATCTATCTTTCAATGTTGCCAGAAACAATCTCAATTTTTGAGTGTTTAATAAGTAACCATAAGATCTATAAACAATTTCAAATTCCAATAGAAAGGTTTCTAGATCCTCTGACATTCAAATTAAAATAGAAAGGTGGGAAGGAAAGATGGAGGGATGTTCTTCATGTGCACACTGACATCAATATCTTGAATGGGAAATCCAAGATGATCTTCTTCATTGTCATGATTTACATACATTTCTTCTACCTTCTCTATCACCTCCTCTTCTTCTACTTGCAAAATTGGATGGTGATGTGGCTCTTAATGCACCACGTGATCAAATGAATGGGGGTTTGTGTTGGACAAGTTTTTTTTTTTTGAATAAGAATGCTAATGCAATGCAATTTTCTGTTTCTGAAACGAAATATTCCTAATGCAAATCTTTTTGCTTTTGTAGAAAGTAAAAGAAATGAATCAACTAGGGAATAAAACAATCCATGCTTCAACACCTCCCCAACAATGACGCAAAAATGTGGTGAGCCTTAGTATTACAGCAAGAATGTTGCAATTCCCAAGGCTACCAACTTTAATTATCAACCCGGGGTTTGTAAAAAATGAAGAGGTATAGGCACTATATGTGCGACATACAATGTGTCCTTCTTTTGTTGATCTGATGTAATGGAGTGAATGTCATGAAATCAAAGAAAAAATGGAATTGTTACTTTAGTTGCAAGAAATGGAAATTCTACTTGCTCAACTTGTAAAGGCTAACTAATCAATTCAAGAAAGGAAAAAGGTTAATCTAATTGAAGAAATAAAGTTATTTTATCTTGCATAATTCATCAAAATACCAATCATAATTGCATGTACCATCTACCTAGTTCACACTTGCCTATAAATCAGTAGCCTACTTGCATCATACTTGCGATAAAGAATCTAAGTCTACTCTATTTTTGCAATGAATAAAAGGAATATTTGGAGTGGCTTATGAGCTTTCCTTGATCATAAAATCATAGTTGGGGGTCATTATTCATCTAGACTAAGTCATAGTTTTAGTGGGGATCAAAACTAATTAAGGAATGTGGTGTTACATGTTTGCTATGGGAAGGGACAAATTTGCTACAGGAGAAGACATAATTTCTATAGGAGGAGATAAATCACCAAATGACCAAGTAAATCAAATGAAAATGGGATGGGACAAATTGTTTAATTGAATATGATATCTCATGTCTCCATTCTAGGTGGAACCACTCCAAAATACCCTTGTTAACACGTGATAAATATCATAAAATTATTAGTCTAAAATATGGAAATTTGAGAACTAGTGGGCTAGTTAACCTATCAAATGCCTAACCTAATCAAGTGAAAATGAAATGGGGTAACTTTTTTTATTAACTTGAATATTTTTATGACCTAGTCCAAGTGGAATAAACTCAAATGAAGCCCATTAACATGTTCTAAAAAATATCATAAAATTACTACTATTTTCTACAAGGTACTTCAAGAAATTTTAGGTTTGTGAATAAGTAAATTAATACAAGTATCTCAATTATGACTATGAACTTCAAAAGTTCTTCCAAGGATAAAATCATGCTTGTGAATTTGTAAATAACCAGAAAAGTAACTCACTTCAACCATTTAACCCAATCCTACAGCCAAAAATCATCAATACTAAATGGAGAAATAGGAAAAGCAAGAATAAGCAATGCATGTGAATGAGAAGTGAAAAGAAGAAAATCAAAGTATACAAAAGGGCTCTGAGGCTACTGGCATGGAAAATCCCAAGGAAACTCAGAGTCATATGGAAGATAACAATCTTTAGAAGCTAAAAATGGCACCAAAGTTCATTATTTGATTCCATCCAAGTACATCCTTGCTAGAAATGAAAGTGGAGTTGCAAAAATACAAGTTTTCTTCAAAGGAAGACTAAGAAATACATGCCTCTAGAGGAAAAATAGAATTGGTACTTATACAAAATGATAAGGAAGCATTTTTCTTGAAAGGAAGAAGCTTTCCCCTCCAAAATCCCTCAAATAGTGGATTTGGTTCCCAATACTAGGAATCTGCATTAAATGAGAGAGGTAACACATTCCTAGATTTTCTCAATCACTAGAGCTCCAGAATTTGTGCAATAATTTCATAATATATTGTTGATTTATTATCTAATGTTGATCCTCTTGTAGTAGGGAGCAAGTCCCTAGATTATCTCCTCCTCCAAATCTTCATGATATGCCTAATATTCTCACAATATTCTACAAAAATAAATAATATTAGGCACAAATATGCAATTATATTTAAACCTTCCTAATGAACATATTAAAGCTAAAAACACATGATTAAGTGTAGAAGGATAGGTTTAATATAACCTTAACGTGCCTAATAAAGGTTAGATGGGCCTTAATTCGTTTCATATTTAGAGGCCCATCAGATGGTTTTGATTTATTTTTTTATGAGATCTAATATTCATCCTTGGAATATGGCACGGGGTTGACTAGCTGAAAGAAAGATTTGGTTCAGCCTAGTCTAAGGTTGGGTGGTTCAAGTAAGTCTCATACTTGGTCGGCATATGCAATCATTAAAAAAAGTTCTTCCTCCTTGGTATTTTATAGGCAAATATACTTGTTTATATGTGGCTTATATGGATGTTATATCCTTGATATTTCTATTGGTTATATGTTCGTTATGAGTGAGTTCCATGATAGTGAAAATATATACCTCTCATCATGTTTTGGTTCATCCTTGAATGTACAATGAATATATGGCTTAATAGATGGTAGTGTAGTTATTGTGATGAGGCAACAATGCTTCTAAGTAATTCTCAGATAATTGGGAGACCCCTATGCTCAGATTTGTTGTTTAAACTTGTAGAATGCATATTTGTGACATGTTTGACAAAATGCCTATGATAGCTAGTAGGGGTACAGTTAATTCGTTGTTCAAGTGTGTTCATTTGTATCATTTTTTTATGTTAATTTTAATTTCTGGAAGTTTCTTGGAGTTTTGGGGCAATGGCCTGAGTCGTGGCCCTGAAAAAGTGGCACAAAATCCATAGTTGCTAGCATAGAACTACTTGGAAAAGTCCCCAATCATAGGAGTAGTTTGTTATGGGAGCGAGTGGAGGTTCCCAATCCCATGCATGCCCAAGTTAAAGGAGAAACTGAAGTTTTAATGTATCAAAATGTCAGTTTGTCTCAGGGGCTAGTCACCTGGATGGGTTGGATGGTTCTTGGGGGTTTTATTGCATGTGTAGAAGGCCAGGTTGGTTGTGTTCCAACAGTTCCACTTCCTTAACTGATACATTGGGAGTCAAATCATATCATTGTAACTCTTTTTCACGTGTTTACCCTGGTTGGCTAGTTACTTGGGCAGATGTGGGAGGAGGGTGTTACACTCTTTGGGAAGAAGTATTTGTCTGAGAGATGTTACAATGGAAAGGCCAAATAATTCTATGAGCTCAAGATGGGTTCCATGATAGATGAAGAGTACACAACCATATTTCTAAAGTTGTTGATATATGTGCCCTATCTTAAGGATGAGAAAGAAAATATCCAAAGGTTCATCAATAAGTTTCTAGTAGCATTCAAAAATCAGATTGAGTTCGATGAGGCTCGGTCGTTGGAGGAAGCCATCAGAAAGTTGAAGAATTTGTGTGAGAATTCAAAGAACATGCATGAGTTCAAGTGTGATTGGAAAGGCAACGAGAAGACTAAAGGAAAATGGCTCAAGAAGTGAGGAAGATCTTAGGATGCAAGTGACAAGGAAAATGTTGCACCTCATAAGAAATTGAATGCAGTTGAGAGAGGACATGGGTCTCAGCCTAAGGAGTAGTAGAAAAAACTTGATGGAAAAAAATATTTGAGGTGTTGGACTTGTGATGGAGACCATCACAGGAGGGACTTCCCATCGCATCAAGGTGGTAGGCATTAGATCTATAGTGCTCAGGAGGCACAGACAATTGGAGATGTAGGTCATAGCATTCCCCGTATCTATGCGATAATGTATCTTAGGAAGGAAGATCATTGAGAATCCATTATTGATATGGAATTTAAGATTTTTTATCAAGTTTTTCTATTTTAATTGATCTTGGATATAATTATAGATATATTAGTCTTGACCTAGTGGATTAATGTCGGTTGAATAAAGAAGTGCATGCAAAATCTTCGTTGGTTTAGTTGGCTATAGGGACCAAGAGAAGAGTTCATCATTGGGTGAGATATTGTGCATTTAAGCTTAATGGCATGCCTACAACAACACATATAAATATACTTCCTTTGGGTGCATATAGCATGCTTTTGGTCATGGACTAGCTATTCATTCATATGACTAAGGTGGATTGCTATGACAATGCCATTGAGTTTCTGGATGATGATGTAGAAAATAAAATATTGTAGGGAAAGAATATTCCTACATCAATGAGAATGGTTACATCTATGCAAGTCAAGCACTACCATAAGAAAGGATGTTTATTATTTGTAGTTTATGTTTCAAATGACAAAGGGAAGAATGTTGAGGATGACGAAGTCCTGAGTAAGTATCATGTCTTGTAGGAGTTTCAAGACATCTTTCCTGTAGGGATTCCAGAGCTTCTACCTCATAGGGAGGTGGATTTCTCTATTGATTTTATCCCGGGAGCAACATCAACATCTAAGGCACCTTACAAGATGAGCACACTCAAGTTGGTGGAGCTAAAGTTACAGCTTAAATAAATGCTTGATAAGGGATACATAAGGCCAAGTGTGTCTCCTTGGGGATCACCAATGTTGTTTGTAAGGAAGAATGACAGTACTCTCAGATTGTGTATTGATTACTAGAAGTTGAATAAAGTGTCTATCAAGAACATGTACCAACTATTGTGGATAAATGATTTGTTTTATTAGTCGAAGGGAGCAACAATATTCTCAAAGATTGATTTGAGATCAAGATATCATCAGGTGTACATCAAGGAAGAAGACATTTGCAACAATGCATTCCGTACAAGGTATGGACACTATGAGTTTCTGGTGGTTCCTTTTGGTGTTACCAATGCTCCATCCACCTTCATGTGTTTGATGAATAGTGCGTTCCACCCTTACCTAGATAAGTTTGTGATAGTCTTTGTTGATGACATATTGGTATATTCAAAGAATGAGGAGGAGTATGCAAAGCACTTGGCAGTGGTGTTGGGCCTTTGTTGAGAGAGCATAAGTGATATGCCAAGCTTAGCAAGTGAAGTTTCTTTCAAACTCAAATTCATTACTTGGGACATGTTGTTTCCAAGGAAGAGATAACACTAGATCCAGAAAAATTTAAGGCTATCATGGAGTGGCTAGCTCTGAGGAATGTGGATTAAGCCAAATCATTCATCGGACTAGCAGGTTGTTAGAGGAAGCTCATCAAGAAAGTCTCCAAGATTGGTTATTCTATTACATCTTTGTATAGGAAAGGGAATAAGTTTCAATGGACTATAGAATATGCAACTAATTTTGAGTAGTTTAAGTAGTTTCTTACGAATGCTTCAGTTTTGAAGTTCACAAATCCTAATAAGGAGTTTGTAATTTGTAAAGATGCTTACAAGGAAGGACCTGGTGGATTCTTGATGCAGGATGGGCAAGTGGTTGATATGAATCAAGGAATTTGAATGAACATGATCAGAACTATGTGACTCATGATCTTGAGTTGGAAACAATCATTCATGCATTGAATATGTGGAGACATATCTTCTTAGAAAGAGATTCATCTTGATGCAACATAGATCCCTGAGTTGCAATGTTACTAATATTTACGCGCATCATTAACATCCATATCCCAATTTAGGCACCATCTATTTATCCAAAGACATGAGCCACTCCCATGTTTCTAGTATTTTTCATAGTGTCAAACTTGTCTAGAGCTTTTCTATAGGTTTTAACCCCGTATAGAAATTACCTGCATATGATTCTAGAACACAGAAAATAAAGAACGTGAGAGCATAAACATAAAACACATATACACAGAAATTTTCCTGTGGATCCCAAAACCGGGACTACCAGCTTGATTTTTCATTATGTTCCTTTCAATTTTACAATACATATTTATACATGTCGAAGCATCCAATACCATGGACCAAAAACCATCACGTCCAAAACCATGGATCGAAAACCATCGCATCCAAAACCATGGACCAAAAATCACCGCGTCCAAAACCATGGATTGAAAACCATCACGTCCAAAACCATGGACCAAAAACCATCACATCCAAAACCATGTGCAGAAATCATGCACAAAACCATAGGTAGGTCTACCCAACCTAATATAGGTTCCAAAAAACAAAATTTTCTAGGGCGTTGCCCCGGACCCCATAAAGGGGGGTTACTTGCACCCGTCAAAACCCCCTGTGACCCCCCCACTATGCAATCAGCACAATGAAGCGGTGGATATGCCCCCCCTCTAACCCCCCGGTTCACTATGTGGGCTAGTCATGGAAAGAATAGAACACAACTCAACATTTTTAACCTATTTTATTTCAACAATGAAAATCTATAACAATAACATATTCAATGGTTAGCATTTCAAGAGAAAATGATATATAACTCGCCATAGTGAACATGCTTAAAGATTGGGGCTAAATTGCATAACATGGGCTGCTATCATCTTAGGTGCCAAGTATCAACAATACCTATTTTGTCAAATATGCTTGGTAATTGTACTTGGATTAATGCCTTTTCGACATGCCATTTAGATGGTGGTGTAGACAGAAGAAAAGTCTCCAGAATTTCTTGTTCTGGGAAAAATCATTCCATTATGTTTTCTAAGGTACAATAAACACGAGTTACATTTCCTTTTGTGAATTTAGCCACATGTAGTGTGGTATAGACATGAGAAAAGTTTCATAGTTTGTTTTTATGGGAAAAAGTGATATATTGTTTACAAGCTTGCAACTATGGATTCTAAGGTTTAGTGGATTATAAAATTGTGCATTGGTTGGAAAGGGAAAGAAGGGAAAAGGGAAGAAAACTCAAACCAAACCAGATTCCAGCCAAGGGGGCAAGAAGAAAAACTTGTCAAAAATAAAATGCTTCAATTATCGTGATTTGAGCACTATGCTACAAAGTGTCCACAAAAAATTTCTAGAAAGATGAAATCAACAGGAGTAGTAGGTGAAGAATTGGCTTCACAATTTGAGTTAGTATTCACCCTGATCACATGCATGGCCAACACATTGATGAGGAGTGTTTGGTACTTAGATTCAGGTGCCTCGTTCCACATGACAGGGTGTAGAGAGTTTTGCAATGACCTGGAGGAGAAAGATATCCATATGTATGTTGAGATTGGGGACAATAAAAGGTACATTGTTATTGGGATTGGTACAGTAACCTTTAAAAGGGAGTTGAAATCCCCTCATCACCTCAAAGATGTTATGTTTGTACCAGGCTTGAAGAAGAACCTCATATTTGTATAAGTTTTGGAACATTATGGCTATGAAGTGATCTTCAATAAAGGGAAATCCTTTCTAAGACACATAGCTACTGGGTGGGTGAAGCAGATCAAGGTTCATGTGAAGAACCTGTATAAACTTGATGTGAAATATTGTGATGCATTAATCAGAGAGGAAAAGAAAGTGTTGAGTCAATATGTTGGTGAACTCTGGCACAAAATACTTGGTCATTTGCACCATGGTGTCCTTAAAATTATGCAGCAAATAACCATTGGACTCCCTAAAGGATCACATGAGTTGCAGTATGTTTGCAAGGGTTGTACCTTGGGGAAGTATGTAAAATCCACATCCCATGATCAAGATAGAAAAGAAAATGCAGTCTTGGAGAGAGTCAACGCTCATGCTTTTGGACCCTTCTCGATAGCCTCCACTGGCAGACATAAATAATATGTTATTTTTATTGATCATTTATAAAGAAAGTGTTGGATCTTCTTCATGCAGAAGAAGAATGAGACATTCTCAAAATTTGTTGAATTCAAGGAACTAGTTGAGAAAGAGACTGGAAAGAAGGTGAAGGCTATCAAGAGTGACAATGGAGGTGAGTATATTTTGAATGACCTCAAGGACTTTTGTGACAAAGAAAGAATTTGAAGAGACCTAACAACTCCCCACAACCCACAACAGAATAGGGTAACTAAGAGAAATAATTAGAGCATTGTGGGAGATACGAGAGTTATGTTACATGACCAAGGGCTGCCATTTCATTTGTAGGGAGAAGCTTGTAAAACAATAGTCTACTTGTAGAACTAGAGTCCTCATCACATTCTTGGTATGATTACATCAGAGGAGGCTTTCTTGGAGAGAAAATCAGATGTGTCTCATTTTAGAATTTTTGGGGCCTCTCTTTACTACCATGTCTCCAAATATTCGAGGAAGAAAATTTAGCTAACAATAGAGTTGGGAGTTTTTGTGGGTTACACCAAAACTCAACATAATTACTAGATGTACTTACCTTCCCTCAAAATGAAAATTGTGCGAAGGGATGTAAAGTTTTATGAGGAGAAAGAAATGAGAATGCTAGCTTAAGAGGGAACTTCAAATCCCACTAGAAGAGTATATTTTAGCTCCAATGGAAGAGCCTCTATAAGTTGTTGAGCTACCACAAATGAAGGAGAAGAGGGGAGGCAGAGTGAAGATATCCACTCAAGCATAACCATCTAGAGAAGGTAGAAAAAATAACTAGGGAAGTTGATCACTTGGTGTAGGATGCGAGGGAGAATGTGAGAGATCCTTTAAATTTGTGCAGTAAAAGGAGGTCGCCTCAAAGGTACAATGGCTACATGTCTCTAATGACTGAGCTTGTAGAGACTAAGCCATCCTCTTTTGAGGAAGAAGTTGAGAAATCAATTTGTGTTTATGCAATGCTGGAAGAATATGAATCCATCATGAAGAATAATGTTTGAGAAGTGGTCCCAAGACCAAGAGATAAATCAATTGTGGATTTCAGATGAATCTTCAAGGTTAAGCATGTATTAAACGGAAGCATAGAGAAGTATAAGGCCATATTTTTGGCCAAATGATTCTCTCAAGTTGAGGGAATTGACTATGAGGAAACCTTTTCTCCTGTAGCGAGGTATTCATCCATTAGATCAATTCTTGCATTGGTTGTGCAGATGAGGTGGAAGATCCACTAGATGGATGTGAAAACAACATTTCTTAATGGTTTTATTGAGGAGGATGTATACTTAGAGAAATAAAAATGTTTTTAGACATTTGATCGGGAGTCTCACTTGTGCAGACTCAGGCGAGCATTGTTTGGTCTCAAATAGGCACCCTGATCTTGGTACAACCCAATCAATAATTATCTCACTAGATTGGGCTTCACCAAAAGTGAAGCGGATATGTACCTCTATCATATTTTGGTAGAAGGTAAATTGCTTATCATTGTTTTATATGTTGATTATTTAACATTGAAAAGTGATGAGTAGTTGATCAACTCTTGCAAGGAGGACCTTGCAAGGGAGTTTGAGAAGAAATACATGGGTCTCATATAATACTTCCTCGAGCTGGAAGTATGGAAAAGCGATGGGGAAATTTTTGTGTCTCAAGGACAATATGCCACCGAGATACTGCAGAGCTTTTGCATGGAGAGCTGTAAGCTGGTGGAAACAACTCTAGAAATCAACTAGAGGAAGGAGAATGCCACTTCAAGTGAAGAGGTTGATGCTACCATTTATCGGTATCCAGTGGGTTCACTAATGTATCTTGTGAACACATGACCATATATATGCTATACAATCAACCTATGTAGCCAAGCTATGGTTAGGCCAACCAAATTGTATTGGAAGGAAGATAAGCATGTTTGATTGTACCTCAAAGGCACTACCCAGTATCAATTATGGTATAGACAGACAGAGGGAGTGAAGTTGTGTGGCTTCAAAGATGCATATTTGGTAGGGAGTCCATCCGACCAAAAGAGTATATCTAGTGGGATTTTCAGTGTTGGGTTCATAGAAATTTCCTGGTACAACAGGAAGTAGAGATTTGTGGCTCTAAGCTCAGCAAAAGTTTAATGCATGGTTGCAAGTCAAGTGTCATGTGAGGTGATTTGGATGAGAAAGTTACCTATGGGACTATTTGATCAGGAGATCGATCCAACTGTGATCTATTGTGATAATCAGAGTTGCATCAATCTCTCTAAGAATCCGGTATTTCATGATCGATCCAAGCATATAAATATCTGGTATCATAATTTACGGGACATATGCAGAGGAGGATAATTTTTCTATAATACATTCAGACAGAGGAACAAGTTGTTGACATCTTGACAAAGGCTTTGTTAAGAGGGAAGTTCAAATTCCACAGGTGCATGATAGGGATGGTTGATAATCCTTTTCTTGCTAAGAGGGAGTGTTGAGAAGTGTAGCAAGAAAGGCTCAATTTGACTTAGCCTTGGTCAAATTAGGAAAATTTGAAATTTCCACATTAGCAGACAACGTGGAGGAAGTTAACTGAGGTGACATGGATCTTTTCACTCAGTTAGCTCAGTATAATCGAGCTAGTGGGATTGGAGTTCAGTTTGTATGTGTTGATTGCTAATTTGTAGGAATCCAGTTCAGTTATTTCTAGTTGTGCTCAGTTAAACTAGTTATAAAAGTTAACATAAGTAGTTGGAGGTCAGTTGTGTAGTACAACAGTAGTCTAACTCATAGATCATCCAGTTAACTAGCTAATCAACCAAAAATAGCTCATGCATGCAAGGAATTCAAATTTATTAGATGTGGTGGAGATTCCAAGGTAGTGTAACATCAATTGTAGACTATTTTTGAGTGTACATGTGTTGCATGGAATCAATGATCAATCCTTGGGAATTCCACAATCATTTTGGAGGAAATTCCTAAAGAATAGGGCCCATTTCCTCAAGATTTTCATAAGGAAATATGAGCTTATGTGGGGGAATAAATTGACTAAGTCTGGGTCAGAGCTTCTCATTGAGCAGAGAGAACAATTATTCTTTTGTAGGTTGACCTTAGAGTTGGAGATAGCAATTGTAATAGATTCTCTATTCATTTGATTATTGTAAGTAGGCTTACGGGTTTTTACCATTTGGCTTCCCCAAGATACATTTGTGTACTTGTGTATGTGATTGATGCATGTTTGTGAATATTTTTCTAAATTGTGAATTAATTTCCGTGGAGTAGTAGAGTAGAATTGTGTCTCTTGAGTCAAATTAGACTTCTAGAGTAGTTGCAATTCTATCACCATATTTCTACAACAATAAATAAATAAAATGTCAATACAATATTAACTTTAAATGAAATTATAACTTCCAACAATACAAAATGTTAAGACAAATTATATAATATAATCATAGAGATAAAAAATGGAACAAACGGGAGCTAGGGTTACTTTTCGTGAAAACGAGGTTTTAGGAGCAGCCACCAGGCTCTATTTTCTGGATGGCTTGAATGGTGGACACGCTTCTACTGGGCCATGGTGGGCAATTCATCCAGGGACAAAAACAATTTCATTATGCCTCCCTTGGCTCCTTTTGAACCATGGACCCTTCGGGGGTTGTTCACACAAGTCGGGTGGGTTGTCGTGGGCTCTCTAACATTCTATGCAGTGGCTAAGTTTGGCATCCCTGTGGCTAGCGTTGGCCATTCTATATCTGTCACATCAAACATTGGATGTCTACCAAACATGGGTTGTGAATCCTTGCGACAATCCCTATTATGATTTTTCGCTCGTCTTTGACCAAGTCTCGCTATCGTTTGGCTTACTGTGGGAGCTCTATGGGACTTATGGCGCAGAGGAGGGCACAAGTCATCTGCTATAGTTTCTCCCGATTTTATTCATATTGGGAGATGGGAAAATAACCTCCCTGGCTTCTTCAACTCCAGATAAAATCGAGGCTGTGGGTAGGCTATATTCTAGCCCCAAATCTCTATAGTATCTCATCATCACATGTTCCCCAAGGTCTCAGTCGACCCGAGCACTGTTTTCGGCCTCCAATGTGATGGACTTGTTTATTTCTTATGCCATAAATCGCTCCATCCAAACCTCTATGGCTCACGAGATTTCCCTTGCTGCGCAATATTTGGGCACAAAGTGGGCAAAAGGCTCCCAATACATGGTAACCCCCAATCATTTACAATTTTTCATTAAAACTCCTATTGGGAATTCCTTATTAATCAAGGTAGATCAAGCAGACCATGTGAATCACCTAAAGCACACCACCATGCAAAAGGATGGATATCTTGCACATATGCAAAATCTGATATATGGAGGCAAAGCATTACAGGATATCATGTTTCTGCAGGATTACCATATTCAATTTGAATCCACCATTACCCTCAACCTATGAATTGGCGGGGGGGGTACTGGTTCAGCCAAAAAACCATTCAATATCGGTAATGGATTTGGGAGAACTACTTTGAAAAACTCAAAAGTCAATCTAAAGCAAATGAATGGAGGACCCTCTTTTAAGAATATCCTATAAGGGAAAAGAATAGTGACAGAACCAAAAAAAAAATGTGGGTACATCCTCCAGCCCATACATAGTGGAGCTTTTGAACTCAATCCCAGAACTTATTATAGATGATACAAAAGTAGATGAGATCTGTGCCAATTTCGAATCATAAGCTATTATATGTCATTTAAACTATTTTTGGCCAAAACATGTGGAACTATTTCATTGGATTTTGACCAATTGGTCACTAGAGTGTGAAATACACCTATGCTCAAAGGGTTTCCTCATCGTAAAATTTCCTTCACGAGAGGCCAGAGACAAAATTATATAGGATGAACCATGGATCTGGGGATCGATAGGCCTATTCATCACTCCTTGGTTCCCATATTTTGATGCAAACACCATGGTCATCACTAGAATGTCAGTGTGGATTCGACTTCACAATCTCCCTCTTCATTTTTGGGATGAGAGAATACTCATAGGTATCGGGAATATCATTGGGAAGTATATCAAGATGGATACCCAAAGATTGGAAGAAAGGATCTATACACATGCTCAGATATGTGTGGAAGTAGATCTCAACAAAGGATTATCATGTTGAAATGTGGCAACAAGAATATTCCAATTTAATTTGTCATTGAATTAAATTGTGAATTAAAATCGAAATAATTAATTAAATTATTTTGACCTAATTAGTTGGAGAAATTCAAGTTAGAAGTCTTTCTGAAGTCATGCAAGAGTTATCCCTTAAATTAAGGAGATATGATTGAGTTATATTTGAGTTGAAATTAGTTAACTTAGTTTACTGAGTTAAGTCCAGTTAAATTTGTTCCAAACTGTTTGAGGAACTAATGGTGAAATAACAATCTGTTGATGCATGCATGCACTCAACTAGTGTACTCTAGTTAATTGAAGATTCCCTCATCATAAACTCATGCATGTCTATTCTAAAAAAGACCCAGTTAAGTTAAATGTCAAGGACATTGTACTATCAATTTCATGTGTTTTCCTATAAAGAAAATGCATGCATGCAAAAGGACTCATTCCTTGAGGATTGCATAGTTCTGACAGGGTGTGAGAGCAGTGTTCCACTTGGTGAGGTGAGAATCATCCACTAGAAACAGCTCAAGGAAATAGGAGCTTGGAGGGTAGAGAGGAAGGTTTGAGAGAAGCCAGGATTGCCTGTGAGAATCTGTGAGGATTGTACTGAGAGCTGGCTAGTGGTGAGAGCTAAGGCTTTGTATAATTCCTATGTATTTCCACCTTGTATGATAATACAGATAGTGGGGTTTTTAGCTGAGGCTTTCCCCAAAGTATTTTCATGTGTATTGTGCATTGATTCTTCTTCTTCTAGTTATATTGTTCAGCTCGATCCTTAAGCTTTCACAAATTGATAGTAGAATTAGGTTATAATATTTTTCTTTCATGTATATTGCATTATCGCGTTAACCCACAACATTTTTCTACATGGTATCGGAGTTGGATTTGTAGAAATTTTCTACATGGTATCAGAGGCAAGTTTATCAGATCTGTGAATAGTATACTGAGGAGAGGGTTTGAAGTTTGAAGTTCAGGGTTGCAAGTGCAAATTGAATTCTTATCATACTTCAAGGTTGGCCAATGGTGTTCTATGGCTTGAGACTCAAGTATCCCTTGGAAGGTAGCTCGAATTACATAGCATGGAAAGATAGAATGGAGGCTGTATTAGAAGATAATGGCTCGAAGTAATTCATTGGTCAAGAAATCCCAAAGCTAGCTTCAACTAATGCACAAGAGTTGGCTGAATGGAAGAAGTGTGTGGTGAAGGCGAGACAGATCATCCTTGAGGGAGTTTGAGACCATATTGTTTCGAGTCTCCATGGGAAGGATACTCCATTTTCAATGTGGAAGACATTGAAGGACCTCTACCAGAACAACAACGACTAGAGGAAATTGGCGCTCAAGGATAAGCTTCGAAGAATCAAGATGGAGAAGGGCAATACTATTTCCACATATTTGAACAAGCTCACCACCTGCAGAGATGAGCTTAGCAGTTTGGGAATAACTACTACTAATGATGATATGGTGAGCCTTGCTCTCCTTGGCCTTCTAAAGAGTTGGAATAGCTACCAAGACTCTGTGAATCAAAGGGAGAAACTGCCAAATTTGGAATGACTGTGGTCAGATCTGATGCAAGAGGAGATGAAGAGGAGCACACAAGATGGTTCTTCATCCAAGGATGATGATGAAGAAAATCTGGCCTTCACAAGTAAGGCAAGGAAAGGGAAGGGGAAGGTGTCCCATTCCAAATTGAATTCTTCTCATGGAGGGAAGAACGGTGACATGTCTAAAGTGAGATGCTTTAATTGTCACGAGATGGGACATTATGTGACTTATTTCCCATCGAAGAAGTACAATAAGGGATCCTCCGAAGGATCGGAAGGTGAGGCATTAACCTCTTAGTTTGAAATGGACTTTACCATCATCGCATGCATGGTGTCATCAATGATGGGTTGTGTTTGGTATCTTGACAGTGGAGCCTCATTCCACATGACCGGTGATAAAAATTTATTCAGTGCCTTGGAGGAGAAAGACCTCAAGATGCACATAGAGATGGGTGACGATGGAAGGTATAGCTTTTCAGGAGTGTTTCAAGAGTGGGCATGATTGCTTTTGAGAGGGAGCATGGAGCTCCTCTCACCTTGATAGATGTGATTTATGTGCCTGGACTGAAGAAGAATTTGGTATCAGTCGTGATGTTGGAGGACAAAGGCTACGATGTTGTCTTTAGTAAAGGAAATTTGTTCCTAAGACACATAGCCATAGATCAAACCAAGAGGATAGGGATTCAGATGATTGTGCAGCATTGCGTACGAAAGAAAAATTGGTGCAAAGACAAGACATTGGCAAGTTGTGGCACAAGTGGTTGGGCCATTTGCATCATGGGGCTTTGAAGATAATGTAGTAGATATCTATAGGACTTCCCAAAGGTAAACTTGAGCAAGTTGACACATGCAAAGATTGTACCTTGGGAAAGTACACCAAGTCTTCCTTTCATGAACAAGACAGTCGAGCAAAGGCTATCTTAGGGTGATTTCATACTAATGTGTGTGGACCATTCTCGACGTCATCCATAGTGAAGCAAATGTATTATGTGATTTTCATTGATGATTATTCTCGTAAATGCTGGTTTTATTTCATGCAAAAGAAGGACCAAACTTTCACAAAGTTTTGTGAGTTCAAAGCTTTTGTCGAGAAAGATTTAGGGAAGAAGATCAAGGCCTTGAGAAGTGACAATGGTGGAGAATATGTCTCTCAAGAGTTTAAGAACTTCTGTGCAGCAGAAGGAATTAAATGAGAGTTGACGACACCTCATAACCCATAGCAGAATGGCGTGGCCAAGAGGAAGAACATAACTATTGTAGGGGCAGCATTGGCAATGCTACATGACCAAGGCCTATCACTTCACTTGTGGGCTAAGGTATGCAACACAACAGTATATTTGCAGAATAGAAGCCAACATCTCATACATGGGATAAAGACACCAGAGGAAGCTTTCTCCGGTAAGAGACCAGATGTGGGTCACTTCAAGATCTTTGGCTCATCGGTATATTTCTGTGGGACAAAGGATGCATGGAAGAAGCTTGAGCCGACAATAGAGTTGGGGATACTTGTGTGGTACACTGATACACCTCACAACTATCAAGTGTACTTGCCTATTAGTCAGAGGATAGTGGTTCACAGAGATCTCAAGTTTTATGAACAGAATGTGGGACCACCATATTCTCAGTGCAGACAGAGGAGGTCACCTGAGAGGTACACTGGATACATGGCCCTTACCAGGGAATGTGTTGAGACCGAGCAATATTCCTTAGAGGAAGAGTGCAACAACCGATTTGGGTTGATGCTATGGTGGAGGAGTGTGACTCCATAGTTCATAGCAGTGTTTGGGACATGGTTCCGAGACCGAAGAACAAGTCAGTTGTGAGTTCCCGTTGGATTTACAAGGTAAAGCACACTGCTGTTGATGGGAGGATCATGTTGTTGTAGTATATTTCAACAGAGGAGAAAGATGCTGACATTTTGACAAAGGCATTGCCAAAATGTAAATTTGAGTTCCATAGAGACAAGATCGGGGTGACAAATAATATGTTTCTTGTTGAGAGGGGGTGTTGAAATGTGGCAACAAGAATATTCCAATTTAATTTGTCCTTGAATTAAATTGTGAATTAAAATCAAATTTAGTCATAATAGCTACTTGAAAATAATTAATTAAGTTATTTTGACTTAATTAGTTGGAGAAATTCAAGTTAGAATTCTTTCTAAAGTCATGGAAGAGTTATCCCTTAAATTAAGGAGATATGATTGAGTTATATTTGAGTTGTAATTAGTTAACTCAGTTTACTGAGTTGTAATTAGTTAACTTAGTTTACTGAGTTAAGTCCAGTTAAATTAGTTCCAAACTGTTTAAGGAACTAATGGTGAGTTAACAGTCCATTGATGACTGCATGCGCTCAACTAGTGTACTCCAGTTAACTGAATATTCCCTCATGAGAAACTCATGCATGTCTATTCTGAGAAAGACACAGTTAAGTTAAATGTCAAGGACAATGTACTATTAGTTGCATGTGTTTTCCTATAAAGAAAACTCATGCATGCAGAAATAATCATTCCTTGAGGATTGTGCAGTTCTGACAGGGTGTGAGAGCAGTGTTCCACTTGGTGAGGTGAGAATCATCCACTAGGAACATCACAAGGAAATAAGAGCTTGGAGGGCAGAGAGGAAGGCTTCAGAGAAGCAAGGATTTCCTGTGAGCATCTGTGAGGATTGTACTGAGAGCTCGCTAGCTGTGAGAGTTAAGGCTTTATATAATTCCTATGTATTTCCACCTTGTATGATAATATAGATAGTGGGGTTTTTAACTGAGGCTTTCCCCAAAGTATTTTCATCTGTATTGTGCATTGATTCTTCTTCTTCTGGTTATATTATTTAGCTCGATCCTTAAGCTTCCACAAATTGATAGTAGAATTAGGTTATAGTATTTTTCTTTGATGTATATTGCATTATCGGGTTAATCCACATCATATTTTCTACATATCAGACCGCATACAAATGACCCATAAGTAGATGAACTAGACCTCGACTCTAAACAATGAAAACACAACCTTCAGATGTAGAATCTGCAAACAAACAGAGCATCTAAAAAATATATGCCCTAAAGCCAAAAAAGACACTATCAGAAGGAAGAAGAATGGGAAACAACCCAAAGGATGGAATTTCCCTCCACCCCAATAGGATGTGGAGGAAGACGAAGCAAAGTAGAAAACCACACAAACCGGGATCAACCAGACATTACAAGTACCAGATAAATAGGGGGATTTTCCTCTGGAACCCAATGGAACACAGGACAATTAGGTACAAATAACAAACATGCCAGAAGCTATGGAAACTAGTGGGTATAAATGTACCCATCTATCAGACAATTCAGATTCAGACACAGACAATGCTAGACTTGAACCTAGAAATCAGCTTGCACTAGTCTCTTCTTTTCCATCCCAAGGGGAATGGCGCAAGGTGGAAAAAAAGAAAGGGAGAAAAGCCTAGCTTTCCTCCTAATTATATATTAGTTTGCATTTTATTTTTGCATGTTTATGCTTATCATTAGTCAAGGACTTGATGCTGCTATGGCTCTTTGAAAATGTAACATGTAATTTTGTTTTCACTAATAAAATTACACTCTTTTCCCGTGGAAAAAAAATACAATCATAGACATATTAATATAAATCATAAATTATAATTTCCTAATTTCACTTTATTCATGCATTCTAATTAACATACTCTTGTACTACTTCTATACACTACTTACAAATATTACACAACGAAAAATAAATCGTGAGTAATTGGATTCATGAATGATGTAAGAGCATTAGAGCTTATAAACCATCAAAGCTTTGGAGAACAAAGTTCCAAAAGTGGGTCTTGATTCTTCAACAAGAATTCATATTCTTCTATGTAAATATTATATTGAGTTGATTTATTCTTGTAAATCTAAGTGAATGAGTCATGAGTCTAGAAGTTGTTTGGATAGGTAATATTTTGTTGAAAAGAAAAACTTCCTTGTAAAGCATGAGAGATTCTAGGGATATATTGAGTAATTTTAGGATTTAGAAAAATCTCAAATATGGAGAGATTTATAAAGTGATTTTAGGATCTAGAAAAATATGATTTATGGAGTGATTTTAGGATTTGGAAAAATATATGATGTTTCTAAATTCTATCTATTGTTATCCCATAGATAATAAAAGATAGAGGAAGTGTGAGGAAAAGAGAGGATGGCGAAATGAATGTATAATCAACCATAGGGAGGAACATATGCTTTGAGTTTATGAATGTACAATTTTCCTTCGTTTAATGGAAATATAGATTTTCCAACTGTTGTGTGTATGAATCTTTGTATTACTATGTGTTATGTTAAATACTTTGAGATGTGGTGAATAACAATTGCAGGAATAAAAGTATATGCGCATGTAATCCTAATAAAACATAGTCCATAGGTGTGAAAAAATGTAAGGAGAATAAATGAGATTGATAAGACTCGTTTAGAGTAGAGTTGGGTAGAATTCCCATTTGGAATTCTAGTGAAAAATTGAGATTGACTTTGGATAAAACCTATAGAGGTTCCAAAATATATAGAAGTCTCCATGACCTAGAAGTTGATCTTACAGGAAAAGTCAAATTTTCCTGCATTAAGTGCTGATTAAGTGGTATCAAAGTTATTCTCTTTGGGAAAGGAAACCAGAATGAGTATGCTCTTAAAAGGAGAAATCTTTGGAGAAATTCAGAGATTGCATCATCAAAGGTTTGAGAAATCTGATGAAGTAAGTTTGTTTTACTTTGCAATTTACATTGCGATAGAGGATTGCTGACTACTTGGATTAAGTTATGAAAGGAAGGTTGATAAAGAATACTAAAGTTATTTGAGGATATCGAAGGATTTTTCTACTTTGGGAGTAGAAGGATGTTTTTTTTGTAGTTGAAGGATAATGAAATATACAATAGTATATTTGCAGACAAAGAAAGTAGTTCCAACAAGAGAATTTGGGTAGAACTACGGTGAGGTGAACCAATGCAGATCAGATGAATTTTAATAATGAAGATATTTATGGTTGATTGACGTTGTTAAATGTTAATTTGAAAAAAGAAGCAATTGAGAAAATAATTATGGTAGAAGAAGTGAAGAGATAGAGCTTGTAGAACTTGCAAGAGTTTAGTTTTGGTAAAATATGATTGGTGAAATGATTTTATATGATTAATTTGATTTGAACAATAAATTAATATTTCAAGTTAAGCTCTTTTGGAAAGAACATTGGATTTCATTGAAAAGAAATCTACTTTGGAAGCAAATTAGAATAGATTTTTCTCAGGAAGAAAATATGAAGGAGAAGCATGTTCATTGGATGAGGAATAATAATGGAAGAATGCAATAGCATAATTAGTAGAAGGATGGAGAAAGTTGCATCAGTAGTATGCATGTTAAAAATAGCTCAAACAAGAGGTAATTTGGTCTTTCTATTTTCAACTAATTTGTGAAAGATATTGGTTGATTACAAGTAGCAGCGGTAGAAATGATTACAACAACGGGACTGTAACATAGTACAAGTGATGTTCTTGGAGACTATGTAAAAGGACATGTTCCAGTTGAAATTTGGAAGGAAGAGGGTAGATAATTTTCTCGAAGAGGTGATCTAGATAAGTTAAGAATCCATAATAATAATAAGGAGTGCTTAGAAGAAGGAGGTTTTGGTGGAGAGAAATTAAGAATGCCAAAAGGTTGAGCAAAAGAGAAATCTTATTGAGGTATTGAGTAACAAGTAACATAGAAGGCTTGACCGAAGTTCATAATAAGCAAGAGAAAGTTCATAGAGAAATAAGAAGTATGAATATTGATGGTCATAATAAAGGTTCAAAGGGAAGCCATAGGAAATAAAATCATGATAAGTTTGATAGAGAAATAACTGCAATAAAAGTAAAAATATATGTGATGATGGAAATGCGACAAGAAGGTGAGGAAGACCAAATGTATAGATCAACTCTATAGAAGAGAGTTAAGTGGAAATTATTGAAAGTGAAACTAAGGCAAAGAATGAATTCCCAGTTAAGGGGATTTGAGCTTAAGAAAAAGTTCATGAAAAAAGGAGTTCACTTTTGTAAACTAGAGAAAGGGTCATTTGTTGGAGATGATTCTGATAGGAGATCTATTGAGAGTCCCATGAACTATGTGGAAAATTCAAAGAAGCATGAGGAATATTTGATTACAGAGTCATCAAATGAGGCTAGTAGACCTCGTATTTTTGAAACAGGCATTTTGTGTATGACTATAGGTTTAATAGAAATAAGACAATCATTTGAGGTCGTGACAAAGGTGGAGGATGATACCACATTGTCTCATAAGGGTAAACAAATGGAGACCCATATATAGTTTTGTAATTTAATTACTGGAGGAAAATTTCAAGAACCTATTTATAAAGAGAATGGGACAAAGTTGGCTCATGGAGATAGCCAAAGGGAGAAAAAAAATGAGGAGAAGCATTATGATGAAATGCTCAAGAAGCATAATGAGCAGTTAGAGTTTCCAGAAACGTTTTTGAGAGTATATGAGTCTAAACATGAAACTACAACCAAAGAGGAGGAATGTTCACAAATTCCTAGCAATCACGATGTGTTTACAACATTTGAGGAATTTGAGGTAAATTTTATTTTACAAATTAATTATGAGGATGTGGGCATAGAAAATAAAGATGTACATGAGATTGCAATTAAAGAAATACAAACTGAGTTACTTCGTAGAGATGAGATAAAACCTCAACAAGAACATTCATATTTAATGCTTGAAAATTTTGAAGAGGAAAGGGTATTTTTAAAGAATTGGTTGGCAAGAGAGATAGGCAATGGAAGAAAAAACTACTATTTTTTTTAGAATTAGCGGAGTTTGAGGAACAAATCATAATGTCATATAACAATGACATAGAGAAGAAGTTGCAACAATCATGGACAGAAACAACAACACATTTTAGCAAGGAAATAACATGTATCAACAAGAGGATAGACTGATACCAAAGGAAGAAATTGTCTTAAAAGATAATAGTGATAAGGAAGACGCAGAACATGATTAACAAATCATAAAGGATATCTTTAAATTATAATTTAGTAAGATTATTGTAGCTCTTATATCAAAGGATGATATGGAACAAGCGGAAAAGGAAAGTAAGTTTCATCAAATGACAAAGCTGAACAATGAGATTTACATATTATAGATGTTGATGAGGAGGATGTCTAAGAGAATGCATACCGATGTGAAAAGGGAATTCGGTATTAGAAAGAAAGTTATTATACAAGAGTGTAACAACAAAACAAGTGGACAACTCCAACATAGAATTTGGAGGCCTAGGAATTGAGGACAACTATAATAGGAGAAGAAAAACAACACAAAGAAATGGACGATCAACTACAACACAAAGTTTGGAATCCAGGAGGATTGTTACATCAAAAGCTTATGACCAGGAGGCCATAAATGTTTCTACTATGGGAGTCAGATGTAGGAGCATTAGAGCTTCTAAACCATCAAAACTTTAGAGGACAAAATTCCAAAAGGGGATCTTGACTTTTTGAGAAGAATTCATATTCTTCTATGTAAATATTATGAGTTGATTTATTCTGGGAAACCTAAGTAAATGAGTCACGAGCCTATAAATTGTTTGGATAGATAAAATTTTGCTGATATGTTAAAAGAAAATCTTCATTGTAAATCATGAGAGATTCTAGGGATAGATTGAATGATTTTAAGATTTAGAAAAATCTTATTCATGGAATGATTTATGGATTTAGAAAAATATGATTTATGGAGTTATTTATGGGTCATTTATGGAGTTTTTTTAGGATCTAGAAAAATAAGTGATGTTTCTAAATTCAATCTATTGTAAGCCTACAGGAAATAAAAAAGAGAGTAAGTATGAGGAAAAGAGAACATGGCCAAATGAATGTAGAATCAAGCCATAGAGAGGAATGAGATTTTTTGAGTAGATGTATATACATTTTTAATTAATAAAATAGATCTTTCACACATTTATTGTGTTCATTAATTCCATGTGTATTTGTGCAATTAAGAAGAATTCTAGTCTTTGTGAAATCCGGAATTAAAAAAGTTTTAGCAACTGTGTGAAGCATGAAACTGATGATAGATTGATTTATAAATATGTCATGTGAAGAAATAATCCTATGTAAATATTAAATAGAATTAATTATTAAGTGAATGAATGGTAGATTTTTGAAATCTATCATATGAAGGAAGCAATCCCTGTTATTAGATTTGGTGCTATTAAGTAAGGAAAGAATTGGATACATGCATAGATATTTTTGTGTTTGTTTTATTACAGGATAATAGAACTAGATCGGGAAATATTAAAGGTGTATGAACACTGATATCCCATAAATAGAGGAGATAGAATTTTCAAGAAAAAACAATTTTCCTGTATTAAAAAACAAAAAGAGTGGATTTTCCTACATTAATGAAGGTCTTTAATCAGATGAAAAATATGAAGAAGAGGTGTGTACAATTCTGTTAGAGCTAAGATGCACAGTAGATTAAACGTATACTCAGCAAATAAAATCAAGCACAAGAGACACAGCAATTTAATGTGGTTCACCCAGCCAATTTGGGCTACATCCACACAACATAGGCATCGGCAATATTTATTAATTAAACAGGAGATTACATAATTAATCAAATCCTCACAAACTCTCACACCAAAAAACAATCCGTATGGATACCTGTTTTATAGCAAGGAGAATCTAACTACCTCATAAATCCTCTCACATCAAATT
>APFE030206611.1:6719-49863 GCA_000404065.3 Pinus taeda | reverse complement strand
CTAGAAGGCTCTAGAAGTGACCACAAGTAACTTTTTTAAGATGAAACTCGCGCCTTTTGACCTTTACAGGGGTACGCACCCATCCTTTGGCTTACAGAGCGTACAAGTACGTAGGTACAATAAGTTTGGGATGCGTACACGTAGGCAAGGTAGAGAGAACCTGCGTGCCTAGAGATAAACATGTTTTTAGTGACTTTCTCTCTTTTTTGAAGCTTGACATGAAGAGCAGTGATATTAGGCTTGACAAGGAGGATAATATGACTATTGATGGAGCCATATTAACTGCAGATAGTCATGGAGACAAATTTCAGTGTAACAACTGCATTTATATGTCCATGGGGCACATTCACATACCATAAACTACATTTCAGTTTGAAGAATACAGGGGAAACCTTTCAGAGGGCAATGAACTATGCCTTCCATAACATCAAGCACATCATTCAACCGTATCTCAACGATCTACTGGCTCATTCATGAAAGTGGACTGATCATCCACAGCATTTGAGAGCTATATTTCTACGTTGCCAACACTACAAGATATGACTCAATCCACATAAGTGTGTGTTTTGTGTTGGTTCTGGTCGATTATTTGGCTTCGTGGTTTATAAGGATGGAATTCGACTCGACCCATGTAAGTTTCAGGCAATCATCGACATGCCTCCACCTTCAAATTTGATTCAGATTCATAAACTCCAAGGGAAAGCAAACTTTCTCAGGAGGTTCATTCCAAATTACGCTGAACTTTCTAAAGGTTATAAATGTCTTTGAATAAATAAGTGCCCTTCAATTGGGATCAAGTTGTGCAAGCTTCTTTTGATGATTTAAAAGATTCCCTAGTAAAAGCATCATTAATGTATTCTCCTGGCTATCAAAAAGACTTTAACTTGTATCTCGCCGCTATAGATACAACTATCGCCATGGTTTTAGTACAAGAAGACAATGGAATAGAAAATTCTGTGTATTATTTAAGACGAAAATTAAATGATACAAAAAGCAGGTACTCCTACGTTGAAAAGCTGGCCATAGTAGCTGTTCAAGTCATATAGAGATATCGACACTATATACACTTATGCAAAACTACCATTTTGTCAGATTGTAACCCTATGACCTACATTTTGTCGCGTCAATTACTAGGGGAAAGTATTCCAAATGGATATCCATTTTGCAAGAGTTTGATCTGGAATTCACCAAATTCAAATCAAAGAAATCTCTAGTCTTCACAGTGTTACTTTGTGACATCACATCATCGTCCAATGATTTGACATCTAAAGCATCAATCGTGGATGAAACTCTATTTTTGATATCATCAAGTGATCTGTGGTATGAAGATATACTGGTCTATATCCAAACCCAAACATTTAGGCCTAACACCTCTCACGTTGAACAACGGTGTATTCGAGACCAAGCCAAAGACTACATGATTGTCAGTGATACACTATATATTCGTGGTGTCGATACAGTTTTGCGAAGGTGCCTCACGCATTAGGAGGCTGAAAATGTCCTAAATGACTGTCATTCAAGCGCATGTGGGGGGAATTTATCTGGTTACGCTACTCCACAAAAGATCTGATGAGCTGGTTACTTTTGGCCTACTATATTCAAAGATTACATAATCACCGTCAGAAGTTGCCATGCTTGTCAGATTTTCAACTGCAAAACCAGATTACCACCTCCACCGTTGCATCCAGTAGTTGCTTTGGGCCATTTACTAAATGTGACATAGATTTCATGACATGTAACCCTACCTCGGCTTGGGGGAATGGGTATATCATAGTCGTTGTCAACTATTTTACAAAATGGGCTGAGGCGAGGCCTACATTAAACAACAACAGCGAAACGGCTACTCTTTTCTTTCTCAATCATGTAGTCTCTAGATTTGGTGTTCCACGGGCTATAGTCACAGATCATGGATCGCATTTTTGCAATCACATGATGGTTGAATTGACTGCCAAATTAGAACTGTCCCACGAAATTTCTACTCCATATTATCCGTAGGCTAACGAACAAGTTAAGGCCATCATCAAAGTCCTGAAGCGCATGTTGTAAAGGATGATTGGAGTCCACAAACGGAATTGGCATTTAATCCTATACTTAGCTCTATGGGAATATAGGACATCGATGAGAAATGCAACCAGATTTACGCCCTTTTAGTTGGTGTATGGTCTGTAAGCTATCTTACCCATTCAGTGTGAAATTGCATCTTCTCCGCTTGCAATCGATTCACTTCCCGAAACTTCGAAGGAAGAGCCTCATTTCTTGGAACTAATCCACTTGGATGAAACCCATCATGACACTACATTGGCTAACGAAGCTCATAAGAAACATGTCAAGGTGAAATTTGACAAAAACTGTCAAGCCTCGTGTCTTCCCAAAAGGTGACCTATTCTTGCTTTACGATCAGGACTCCGACAAATTGGGAGCAAGTAATTTTGAACCATTATGGATGGGCCCCTATATTGTTAAATGAGTATTAGCAAAAGGCACCTATGAGCTGGTAGATTGCGATGGGATTCCACTGTCGCAACCTCAAAACGGGTTGTATCTTAAGCGTTACTATTCTTGATTAAGTGCAGTAATCTCTTTATAGATATGATTTTGTCACATTTTTTGTTGTCATCAAGAGTTGTCATTTTGGTTACGTAATCCACTTTGCATTTTTTACAGATGTCAGACCTTTCGGAATCATTCGTTGGGTACACCGATAGAGTTAGTAATAATATGAGGAACCTATCTTCTACAGCCTAGGACATTTTTTCTCCAAGGGGCGAGTTAGTGAGTTTCAGAGGGATATGTATTAGTCAATCAATGAACAAGATCGCTAAGTATAGCGCGTTGATTGAGCTTCTCTCTAATCCCATTGCACATGGCATACACCGACTTGTTGTCAATCTAGATTCACAGCTCGTCATTCTACAGCTTACGGGCATCTATTTCGTTCAAAACCCAACTATCTATTGTATGTTCCTAAGAATCAGGATTTTGGAAAGGCAGTTTGATTCCATTCAATATCAACACATTTCCCAGAAACTTAAACACATTAACTGATTCATTAGCAAATTATGTGTTAGATAGACATTTGCAGCATTTATAAAGAAAATCATTTCAAATTAACATTTGCATTAGGATTACATAGCTTAACCAAAATAAAACTCTAAAAATAAAAAATATATAACTGTTTATAGTTTTTACAAAATGTTGTGTCCAAGGAAAAATCGGTCATATGACCAAGAAACTGAAAAAATGAATGTAGAAAAACACCCTAGACCAATGGTGTTGGTGATAACATATCACCACCTATTCTATCATACGCAAGATCCTAGTCCATCGACTCGACACACCAGTAGTATGGCGTTGTAACCTCAAAGGTAACTCGCCAGTCCTCACATCTTGAATACCAAGAGTGAGACCCCTGATCTGATCCTGTAGCACTATCAGGGTCTCCGCTATGTCTAGATCATGAAGGACAACCCTCCCTACAACCTCTCCTGCTGGAACATCAGCTGTCGCCCTGGGGCACGCCACTGGTCGCACTGGCCCAACATCTGCACAAACATATGTGTTTGATTAGTCTTGATAAAATTTAAAAACACCAAAACATTATGAAACTGATAAACAAAGATATGGTCAAATCACTTTACCCATAACACTCCACTGCTCGCCAGCTGGTAACACCAAATCCGGGTCGCCTCGGAAATCCATCCCGATGTATGGATACTCCACAAAGACCACCTCCTAATGGTTGAAGCACTCGAAAAGGAAATGAGAAAAGTTTCGCATGGTACAAGCTCACTAAAAAATGAACCTACCAATGAGAGAAATCTTTGACTACTGGTATGAGCAATGTTTTCGCAAGGTTCAAGCTTGTTAAAAAATAAGCCCGCTAATGAGCAATGTTTTCGCATGGTTCAAGCTCATTAAAAAACAAGCTCGTTATAGAGCATATGTTAACACAAGTTAAAGCTCATTAAAAAAAAAACCCACCTTCAGTAAACGACCTCTGTGATTGCCATGCTATCAGCCTTTTGAGCCTTGGTTGTGTTCTACCATCACCTCCATTCTTTTTTGCCGATCATACGCTTTCACTTGATTGTTTACCCTTTTGAGGAAAAACTGTGACGAGTGATTTTGTTAACCACCCTCTTCACACTACCATGTTTTGAGAAGTTCCAAACTTACCTGGAACTAGTTTTTACCTGAAAACATCACTTGTTCCTGAAAAATGAGTCTTTTTCCTGAAAAATGAGTCTCTTTTAAGCTCTTTTTAGACTCATTAAATATGAAAAGATTGTCGAGCTACTGGCCTTTGTAGTTCGTTAAAGTAAGGGTAAGTGCCATCCCTCCTCTACATTTTAATCTTTTTGGACCTAAGGGATTATCCCACAAAAAGATTGAGCGCTTTTTTTTCGATTCGCTAAAGAAATCGAAAAATCATCCCTTACATATTATTTTATACTTTTTCGGACTTAAGGGATTATGCTACGAAAAAGGAACGCTGGAGTTTCCTTTTCATCCCTTTTAAAACTTTCTAAAAATGAAAAGGGTCAAGTTATCGTTGTTATTAAAACTCATTAAAACAGTAGTGTCAAACTTGTCCACCCAGAAAAGAACGAGTTTCACTGTCGCTAGGCTCGCTAAAGCATAGTGATAGGTTTGCCCAAAGGGAAAATTATGGAACAAGCATATGTTATCCTCCTCAAGATTGACAAAAATAAATAGGTACTGGTCAACAATAACTGGGGAAAAGGGGAAGCAAACTTGAAGAACTTCATTGGTAGCAAGTCACTCTTGAACATGACACTTTCACTCCATCACCATGATTGAGTCAGGTTGGGTTATTCCGTTTGTCGGTCATATCACCATTGGTCCTCCACACCATCCATATTTTGGGGTTAATGATACCAATCCATCTTAGTGTCATCGATATGTTCAAGAGAAGTCATTCAAAGAATTTATCGCCCAGCTAACGCGTCATCCATTGCAATACCTTCACTCTCCATTTTTCATGACCGTCATTCCTGAACCTTGTATCATCAGATCGTTTTCACCTCCAAAAAATAATTTGCTTCATTTTGTGTCATAGATGTGGGATACAATAAGGCCCTCCTATGATGGGTCACTTCTTGTCGACATCAGCTCATTATCCAAGAAGTTGACTTAGAAACAACCCTTTCAGTACTTTGAAGCTTGCATGCCTCAATGGAAAGTTTCTCACTTCCGGCGACAGGTTTACATCAATGGCCTTCGATCGAAAGATTTTGCGTGGTGTTCAACATCAACTCATACATTCACACCACATGAATTGTACTGTAGTACCTTGAGGATCATTATCATTATTGGTGATTCCTCTCACATCTATTAATAGCTTACATTATTGGCTGGTAATCAGGTGATGTCTTTCCATGTTAGACTTCAAAACATATTTTCACATGGATCGACTTGTACATTGGGCAAAGATTGAATGAGTTTAAAGACCCCAGATCTATTTTCATCCATCGGGGCTGTGATATGTTCAGGAATATAAAGACATCAAACGTACATAGAAGCTGCATAGATGGTCATCTAAGCTAGGGACGATGACCCTTCATATGAAGAATCACCAGTCTACAACTGCAGACGATTATCGGTTTTATGTACATGAAAATAAATTTATAAAGTTGAGCATGGGAATGCCCACCTTAGCTAGATCATGAAAATAATATGATGATGATGTATTGTATTGTATCTTATACAGTTCACCTTCCAATTCAAATTCCTTGGATACTCATGATAAAGCATTTCACCTAACATCAAAAGATTTATGACCTCATGCTTTAGCGGGCAACTGTTATAGACATATTTGGGCACTTCAACCCCAACCACATATGTTGACAAACCAAGGGCTCTTTAACCCCTAAAATTTTTGTTTCATACCCTAAAGGATCATGGTCAACTGATTACATCATTTCCCAAAAGTTCCCCCTGAAAAACCACTCAGAACTGGCCAAAACTAGACCATACTGACTGCTCCATGGTCAAGGTGCAATGCATACTGGCTGTTGCACTAGTCAGGTGCAATGCATATTGAAGAGGCATTGTGTAGGGTGCGATGAGCGAGAATGGAAAAATTGTTGAGACAGTTTGCTAAGTGGATGCTCATGGAATCTTCTAGAAACTTCTCCTATGACACTTGCCTCTCTTAGCTCACACAAGGATGAGTAAGAGATCAATGAAATCTCCAAGTGGAACCAAGAACTATCAATGGAATGACACTAATCGAAAACCCAGAGCTGAGTCACACCCTTGCAAGACATCTAAAAATGGATCCCTCATTTGAGAGATCTGGAGGCTAGAATTTTGTAATTTGTAAGGAAGTGTTGTTGGTTTCTTTTTGAAAAGGAACATTGTATTGTTGGGTGATCTTTATTTTCATGAGGTGAAGAGGGCTTTGATGCTGGAAGGATGATGTTAGATCAAACAATTGGGTTGTGATCCTCTCTTCTATTTTTATTATTAGTAAAGTTATTTGAGTTTTCCTCCATTCAATCGTGTATTTGTGAATCTTGTTATTTGTAAATGCAATTGTATGGTCAATTTATTTTTGATTCTGCATTTTTTATGATATTATAGATTGAGATGCTTTGATGGTGTTTTGTTACTTTGGCTCTACAAGTATTCTCTAAGCGGGACAAGTAGGAGAGGAGTTACAAGCTCTATCGAGGGAGAGAGAAATCAAGCAAGGAGTCAAGTGAAAGATCTAGGTTGGTCCCCTTTGCTTCTCTCTTATCTATCATACAGAAAGGAAATCACAAATTTCTTTGATTGTTTGTTTCTAAGATAGCTACCAATCTTAGTGGGACTAGAAGATCGAAAAGACACTAGTTTTCCTCGAAACAGACTCTACAGCTGAAGACATTGAGGATAGCCAAGAATCCATCCCAAAGAGGGGGACTAGTAACATCATTTGTTCCCTTCACAGGTTTCATTTAATGAAATATATTCTTTATATTTGATTTCCATTGAGTTATTTGAGTTATTTTCACTTAATTCCTTATCTCATATTCTTGTTTAACTATTTCGTTGCATATATCAAGACTTTGGCAGGTTTTGTTTCTATCATTTGTTACAGATCCACACTGTTTTACAACCATTTTTACTGCTAAAGTTGGTTTTCATCCACAGTCTAAAGTGGTTTCTTTTTGTAGACTCTCGATAAGAAATTCCATACAATAGATGGTGACTCCACTGCATTTTTAATTTTGATTTAGAAACCTCAAGGATCTTCGATTTTCAACTTAGGGTTTTTATTTTTTTAGTCTCTTAATGTTGTTTACTAGAATTCTAACCCTAGATCAGTCAAATTTCTAAATTCCGAAAGTTTTCTAGTTATTTTCGCAGGTGAGAGGAACCATCCACAATAGAGATGAAAAATGTTTCCGTGACATGCTGCCTGAGAACTGAGGATAAGAGATCGCAATTTTCAGCCCAAACCTATGATCTAGAGGTATAGAGTGCACTCTCAAGCCCAAAAAGTGTGATCTCCCCTAAAGAAACTTAGTAGCTGTGATTTTAGGGTTTCCGGGAAATTTTTGATCATTTTCTGGGTTTTGCTGAGAACACTCTGCTGGGTTGGGTGGCCACTGTCCTAGCCTACTTAGTCCTTGATCTACTATGTTTTTCTCATCAAATTGGAATTTAGCCCCCTAGGGCTTCTAGTTTGCTTCCACCTTTGTAGGAGTTTAGCTAAGTAAGCAGTCTTCATTTTTTGTATATCTTTCAGCCATACATTTTAGATCTATACCTTTCTTTTTTAGATCTTTAAAGATAGGTTTCTTCCATCACAGTTTCCCTCTTGAACCTTGTTTGGTCATTTGCCTTATGGTGACATATTTTTCCCTAGGTTCTACACCCATCACCCTATCATTTGCAACGATTTTCCTCACCGGTTTTTTGTTTTTGTTGCACCAATTTCTACAAATGTAATGTCATTTGATCCCACTGACACTGATGCTTAGATATCTTGGCCATTTTAGTGTGTTTTTAGTTGATTTCTCCACCAACTAGCATAGCGTTTGCAAACCCATTTTGGGTGGGGTTTAGACAGTTGATTTTTTGTTTTTAATTTTATTGTATTTACAGTATTTCAACATTTTTTTTATTTTTCTTTTTTCAAACACGATTTGGGCTTAATTAATAAACACACATATTTGCACACACAAGCACACCTTAAGTGAAGAGTGCTTGGTTAACACCACCAAGCCAAGACTTAACTTAATCAATTTATCTCCCCAATGGAAACAAAGACATTTTTTTTATCTCCCTTCACCATCTATGTGTCACTTGTGTCTCACAACTAATACATCACCAAGGTGTTTGTCGTAAGAGACATTTAGGTATGCATCCCCAGTTTCCACTTCGGCGTATTACTCCTCCTTGCACGGTTCAAGTTAGTCCTCCCCCAAGTCCCCAAACTGACTTTTCTTCTAGTTCATATGATTCCTCATATGATTCAGAGCCTCCTTCACCACATACCATCATCATGTCAGGACCCATTATAGGTGTAGGAAATGAACCTGGTGGTGTCTCTGATTCTATCCCAGTAGTCACATCTAGCAGAGCCATTATAGGAACCATCCTGATAGCTCATTTTCTACCCTTCATGAAACGGTTAAGTCTCCTGGATTTTAGCCAGTTGATTAATGACCCCATACATGATGATGTTGGTTGGCCAACTATGCCGGTTAAGATTCCCTCATGATTACCCAATTTTGCGGGTAATTCTAGAGAGGACCCCACTAATCGCATCCACACCTTCCATATGCGGTGTTCGTCTAATTCCATCATCGATGACTCCATTCTTCTTTGGTTTTTTGAATGCACGCTTAGTGGAGATGTTGGGAAGTGGTACATTGACTAGCCCTTCGCTTCTTATTCCACTTTTGTGATTATTTCTAAAGTGTTCGTTTCATTTTTTTAGTTACCTCTTCGATATGACACTGGTATGGAGCTCTTGACCATATTTCATTAGCCCTCTACCACCCGTCTTTCTGACCATGTCCAAGAATGGTGTAGAAGGAGGAGCATGTGCCATGCTTATTCATTTGAAGACCATGTCTACCTTGATTGGTTTCTTAGGAATCTTTTAGGGCTCATTTCCAAATATGTCACATCTCACTTTCCTAAGATAGAGGAGGAGGCTCTCCAGATTTCTCTGAGATACGAATTGATTTATGCTCAATATGGTTATGTCTATACCATTACACCAAACCTCCCTCTTCCTAGTGGTGCCAATGCATCGGGGGCATATCACACCTCTAAAGGTATCATTGCAGCTATTTCACATCCTTCATCATATAATCAACAGAGTTATAGCTATCCACATGGGGGCACCAGTTCCTCCAACACTTATCCCCTTCCTGCTAGAAATGTGTATTTGGGACAAAGAACATCTTATGCATTCACCCAAACACATCAACATATGCCAGGTCCAACTAGTGCTCAACCTATATGCTAGACTATTTCCGCTTCACCATCTTAAACCTATACACCACTAAGCACTCCAACCCCTCAGGAATTAGTGCCGCAGCCTCTCATGCATCCTCTGCCCCAGCAGGTAGAGCCCCCTTAGGGTCAAGTGTATGCACAAAAGAGTGTAATCAATCCCAAAAATTCATAGAAAAAGAATAAAGGGAAGGCTAACAAGGGTAACTAGGGTAACCAAGCTAATCAACCTAATCAACCATAGGGGAAATAGCCTAACACCAACAACCAACAACAAGTCAATCAGTCCAAGAAGAAAAATGATGTCTATATGAATAAGCCTTGTGCATGTTATGGTGTACATGGCCATTATACTCATGAGTGTCCCCTCTTACCTTAGATGCCACAAATGTGGGAAGCCCGAGGAGCTTTTAGAGGTCAACCACCCGTGCAACAACCGCCTCAGAATCCAACGCCATCTCAAACAGTCATGCTTACGAATCCTTTCCCTCAATAAGGAATTTTTGTTTCTCAACCTCAACAAGGTCAAGTAGCCCACCCTCCCTAACCTTCTGGTCTTGCTGACTACCAGATTCTCATGATAAAATCTGATAGGGTCAGTACCTCCGATGTCAACTTCAAAATTCAATCACATCAATAAGACAAGACAACAATGTCATCCACAACTGAGCCCAAAACCAAATATTCCTCTGATTCTCTTACAACATCAAATAGGTCTTTACAAATCCCTCAACCCAATGCTAAGTCAATTCCCAATATCCCCAAAGCGACATTTCATGGTAATGTGGCTTCTAATCAAGCCACCCACACATACAGTATAGTAGATGACTTGGCACAATCACCTACCACCATGTCGATGCTAGAGGTCCTCCATTCATGCCCATCTCATAAGAATCTCTACTAATTACATTGGGTGTAGTAGATCCTTCATATGAGCATTTTATTTTCTTTCTTGTTGGTGTATCAGAACATCCTCCATTACCATCATCCATGCTTGGGATGGTCACCCCTCCCATCCTCTCAGCATGTATCACAATTTTCTAGTGGCTCTTGTGGGAAAGAATGTTAGACATTGACGTTATTAATGCCCCTCTAGATTACAACATTCTATTGGGTCATAGTTACACTTATTACATGTCAGACATCATGCCTACGATTTTCGGCAAGATGTGTTCCCCCGATGAAGGGAGATTGTCACTATCGATCATTTGAAGTACTACGAGCCATCATCCTTGACCTCCTCTGAGTCCACTATCCCTTGAATGTCTGACAAGCAGTCTACTACCCCTCTCACTAGTGTTTTCCCTAGAGTCTAAAAATATTCCACCTTGTTGGGTGCTTTCCCTGGTCCTCCCCCTCTGTGGTGTAGGTAAATTCTCAGTGTAGACATAAACGATTCCTCTAGCCCAAGAGAGTGGGTCTAGCAACAAACAAACAATCTATGGAAAATCTCCTTAAGCTAGAATCAATTAAGAGGTCCTAACTCTTAGAACTTTATTCCACTTGGTGATCATCCTACTTCCTCACTCCAGCTATCTTCTATTTCCTTCCTTCAAATACCTGAAACAAGAAAATAAAAACAACAACAAACATGACAACATGCAATATTGTATTCAACCTACTTAATAAGTCAAGGAAAATTAAGCCATAAAGATGTAAGATGACACTTCATGTAAGAAATCAATTGATAGTTGCATTAATATAAATCAGAAAGAGATTACAATCGGTGCCTTGATGTTGATAGTCTCCTCTGACATATCTAAGTTCCCACACTTCTGCTATCACTTCATGGATAGCCCCAAAAAACAGAATTTTAAGGCATATTTCCCTCTAATCTCAAACCAAACCAAAATTACATTATTCTCCCTCAAACACACACTAGAAAGCTATAAGCTATAAATGACTTTTTGGTTATTCAAACTTTCTCTAAAACTCTAGCTAGCTTTTGCTTGGGAAAAAGAGAGGCTTATATAGCTTGGATAGATGGGAGATGGTTCCTCTCATCATGGGAGAAGGTCGTATATCTTGAGTTTGTTCCATCCTAATAGCGGAAAGGAGCCCAAACTAATTTCCTCAGATCTATCTGGCCCAACCATCTACCAGACTTATGTAATGAAGCTTCTAGACATGGAAGCTTTGACTCATTCTTTAAAAAACCTTCCAAAAGAGGATCAACGCGACTGGAAAAGATCTCAGTCTATCTAATCAGTGAAATGGTTAGTTTTAACGTCTATAAATTGGTTCAAGGATAAAATTGGTCAGTAGCACCGGTCTTGTAAACTTGGATAGAAGGAAGATTCTTAGGAAATGATGTAAAGGTGAATTATTCTACTCATGAAGAGGGACATACTAGGAGTTTCTTCATGATGAAAAATCATGTTGGGTACACTGTAGAGGTCCTCTAGGATTGTATATAGGGAGTACAGGGACAGTGACAAAATGTTGTGAAATAGATGCCCCCTAAAGCGTGAAGGCCGAACTAGAGTGAGGGGTGAAATGATTTATAAGTGGAAGCGGGGAACCGGAGTTCGTCATCAGAAAACCTACAAGCAAGAATAGATACATATAAATAACTGAAAACTCTTAATAATGATACATGAATCATGGTATGGCCGCAACCATCCATATACTGATCATGTAAATGGATCCAATGTATGGGCACAACCATCCAGCAGAAAGGATCATAATGAAACCAAGGTATGGTTGTATCCACCCAGTAATGAGAAGGGTCACATATAACAACTCATGGTATCGTCACAACCATCCATTTGAAAGAGACATGCATATCAAAATGACCATGTCACATCACCTCGCAACCTAGACTTGTGTAATCTTAGCCTATAGTCTTGTGCTGCAAACGACCTAATCAAAGTATAAATCCTAACATGTGAATGAATGTGTTGAAGTCAAATGTGCTAGGAAGTTTCTTGATTATCAGTCACTAATGTGAATCGTTAACAAACACGAGAGAAATTACCAATAATGACAATGGCTCTCAAGGTATTGGCAACACATTTCACAAAGTGTGAATAAAGAAACTGATGTTGAAGACTCGTGAAATCACCCAATTGAAAGCCAATGATGTGAACTTGTCATCAAGTTCGAAGAGCTTGCCATTAGGGCATGCAAGCTCGAAGGTACTAGAAGGAAGTATCTCAGCTAGCTTCCTGGATAATGAGTTGAAGTTGATAGGAAATGATCATGTCAAAGGAGGGCCATGATGTATCCCACATCATCAACATGAGACAAAGGGATGCAAGTGATTTCAGATGATAAAGAGAATCAAGAGTAATCGTAACTATAGAAGGACTGACTCTTGAACATATCAACGACATGATTCTATAGTTTGGCAGGTATTGGATCCATAGGATCAGTGGTCATGATGATGTGGTAGAGATAAAATGGAAGGAAAAATGAGCAGCCCAACCTGGGAAGGTCAAATGAAAAGGAGGATTTCCCAACCCAACATGAAGCAGAAAGTTTCATGTTCAAGAGTGAGCTCCCAACATGATTGATTGAATTTCCAAATTTTACCCCACCATTTCTGGCAGGTACCCCAATTATTTTTAATCACAAGCTTGAAGGGGATAGAATATGCTTGCACTGTAAGTTCATCCTTTGGATGAATCTAACCTAGTAAGTTTAATGAGCCCTAGGAAGAAGAAGCTCACGTTTGTCACGCCTACGAATCCAATGTTGTTTAATGTTTTAATGAGTATGACAAAGGTGTAACTCAGTATATTTCTCATGGTTATATAGCTTGAAAGAGACATGGAAAAGAAAACTCCACATGGTCCCTTTTTGTACATTTGTGTCTTTCGAGTTCGGAAAGGTATAAAACGATGCTTGGGAGAACTACTTCACCATTTTAGTCAAGGAGTACCTTTTTCGTAAATAGTGCATTCTAGCTCGATAAAAGGGGTAAACATATACTAGGTGCACAACATTTCACAACCTTTTACGAGTTCAAAATATCAAGAGCTCGACAATATTTTTGTGTTTAAAGAGTCGGAAAAAAGCTTGAAAGTAGACCCCCCATTTTATTCTCTTTTACGAGTCAAAAAGGAAAAAATACTCGGTGATCTTTTCATTGGAGATTTACGAGTCGCGAAAATAGCTAAAACACAACTCTAGTACCATCATCGACATTCCATCACATATCATTGCACAAGAAAGGTAAATGCATTATCCAATTTTGAGGCAAAATAGGTCAAAAAATAGTCAAAAACCCTATTATTTCATGAAAAATTAAGAAAATGGGGCAAACATAATTATTTTTTACCATTTACCATTTTACCTTTGTGTGAAGATCTTTCTACCCACTTGTGCCCTAATTTTTTTGGAGCAGATTGGAAGAGATCTGAGAGGTCATTTGTCCAGTGTCAGTTGAAGGCAAGAGCCGAGACCTTAAGCTCCATTTTCATACTATTTTTTCCTATTTTTATCCATTTTTTTGGTTTCATGGGGAGATTTTTGGCAAAAAGAAAATTTGGGTTGCAAGAGATCGGGGGTGGCTAAAACTGTCAACCATGCCATCGGTGCCACTATCTTTAAAACAGTCACATTAGCACCATGAGCAAAAATTTGCATGATGTTTACTCAATTTGGCCGTTTGAACCCAAAATGTTTTGGCCAAGGATGATCATTGACTTGATTACATGGTTTTTGCAGGAAGAAATCATGAAAATGGTGGATTGGAAAGAACATGAACATGAGGATATTGATACTCAAGAAATAGCTAATCCAAATTGCTTGGAGGCTTTGAGGAACTATAGGCTCCTCAAATTCTTTCTTACACCAAATATACGGGCCCAGCATGAGTTTCTACAGTACTTGATCAATCTCTGGGACATAAATCGGGAAATTTTCATCATCAATGACCAAGAGATGGAGTTCGAGACTTCAGACATTTATTTCATCATAGGATTGTCCCGGAGAGGGGAACCAGTCAACCTATATAGGTCGAGGTTGATTGTGGCAAGTGTGACTATGATACTTGCCAAACATTGTCCAGAAGCTCTCAAATCCAAGAGTGGAAAGATCGAGATGATGATTGTTATGGATCTTGTGTTGAGAGTTCTACTGTTGACCATCAATAGAGTGGTTGGGTCCCAAGTTCTACATGAAACCAACAAGTTGAAGTTTCAGTATGTTATCGATTGCTCAGCACCCACCATGTTTAACTAGGTGGAAGCTATGAAAATCAAAATGAAGTGCTAGCTATAAAAAGCTAAGGTTTGATACCTAAAGAATTTTTACTTTGGATCTATGCTAGTGAACTTCTTCTTGGAACTGGTGTTGTTTTTCCAATATCAGTTGACTAAGGTAGATCCACCAATGTCACAAGACCCACGTATGGTCTGTTGGAGTGAGTTCATGCCCAGGGTTATGGGGGGCCAACAGATGTCCTATAAGCCCACCGTTTTCTTGTGGTTACAATGACAGCTGATCATAGTGGAGGATTGGCCTTACAGTAGTACAAACTTGCACGAAGATATGGATATGTTGCTTCTAGAAGGGGAGGATTTTGATGATGGAGGTAAATAAAATATAATATATATATATAATTATATATGTATATATAATATATATATATAATATATCATATATATATATTATATATATATATATTATATATATATATTTATTAATATATATATAATGATATTATGTTTTTGACTCTTTTTTGAAATATATGTGTCCATGACACTTTGATTTTATGAATGAATATGTTGGACTGGAACACGCTACTGGGATGTCGCTAATCGCCAAGTGCTTCACTTGGGAGTTCAATGTTGCTCCTTCTCAGAGAAAAGCGACAACGAGGAGGAGATTGCATAAAATCTCGAGGGCTTGGCCCATGGGATCCCAGAGTATGCTTGGATGGGTAATGTCCCATGCCAGTACTAGAGGCATACGGTAGGGGTGTAAATTAGATCCACCGAATACTAACTCGCGTAGTCCAAGTAGTTACATGCTATCATGAGCATCGCGTTGTTTAGTGGATAGGTCTAGCATTTCATATTTTTTAGGCTTGCAAGCCACAAATGTATAAGGCTTATGAGCCACCAATGTATTTCAAACACACATATTACTTTTTAAGCTTTTGATGTATGACAAACATTACTAGCACACACACACACACACACATAGATATATATGTGTGTGTGTGTGTGTGTGTGTGTGTGTGTGTGTGTGTGTGTGTTGTATTTCCTTGCTTACTATGGTACAAATGTTTTTATTTTTGAGTTGTTACATGTTTCGCAAATGTCTATCTAGCACATAATTAGCTAATGAATTTGTTAATGTATTCATGTGTCATGGAATATGACGATATGTAATGTAATCAAAATTTATCTCTAGGAGACGAATAAGTAGATACATTCTCAATATCTGATGGTTTCTGACGGAATATTTCCCGTTAAGTTGAAAAACAACAAACTATGAATTAAGGTTGACAACCAATTCCCGAATGCTAAGAGAAATAACTTCTGAAAATAATTTGATAATTGTTCTATACTCAACAATGTTATTAGTTGTTCGACCTACACATATACCTTGAATATCAATCAACTCACCATGGTGGTCATAAATGGTCCATTCCACGATGATAGATTTTGGGTACTAGGGAAAGCACCATGAGCGAAACTGACGTGAGGAGACACCAACATCTGTAAAGGAGGAAAAAACATAATAAGGAGGGAAGTTTCTTGACAAATAACACACCAAACCACACTATAAAAAAATGAATGACACATTATTATACAAAAGTAACCATGCAAGATGGCCTAAGCATAGTACTTTTGGGATAAATCCCATTGTAGGGCTTGTCTAAGGGATTTCCCTCATAGTCAATGAGATCATAGGCCCCTTTCTATAATACATGTTTAACAATTTAGGTTCCATACCACATGGGTTCGAACTTACCTACCCCCAAATTATCATTAGCATAATCATATAAAAGAACCAAATCACCCTCCGAAAAGGCTCGAGGAGAGACAAACTGATCAAAGTGGGATTTGATGCACTTGTTCTATGCTTTGATAACCAAAGCAACAAGCTAGTGAGTCTTATCAAGTAATTATAGGTAAAAGAGATGCTCTTCCTAAGGTGATGTCTAGGGGAGAAGATCGACAGCCAGCTTGAGGGATGGAATTTCCCACTCAATCGATAAATTTACTTCCATACCATAGACTAGTTGGAGTGGTGTGAATTCAGTTGCATCCTTCATCCAGGTTCGATAAGTCCACAGAGTTGGAATGCGCATGAGATGCCAATTTGACTTGTGCATCCCAATGGTGCATTGAAGCATTGTGACCAAGACTTTGTTCACAACTTTAACTTGTCCATTGGCTTGGGGGTAGTGTGGGTTGAGCCATTTTGGCACAAGCCCAACGTAGAGTTCAGCTCAGCCATCATGTAATCTTGAAAATGGGAGCCATGGTTGGTGACAATGGCTTGAGGCACTCCAAACCTAGAAATAATGTGACTGAATAGAAATTGAACTGCCATTTTACCATCGACAGAGTATGTAGGCATTGCTTCAACCCATTTGGTGAAATAGTCCACAACAATGATAATATACCCATGTCCCCCAGCTGAGAAAGGGTTACAGTTCATATAGTTGATGCCCCATTTGGAAAAATGATAGATGGTAATAACGAGGTGTAGGTGAGTGGGTGGGCTGCACATCTTACGCTGATACATTTGGCACTCATGGCTCTTGCCAATAGCAAGGATGCAATCCTTGAATATAGAGGGCCAAAAATAACCAACGCAGAGGATTTTTTGAGTAGTAGCATATCCATATAGGTGACGACCACATGTGCGAGAATAGCAGTCATTCAAGACTCTCTCAACATCCTTGAGAGTGAGATAGCGACGAAGAATTGAATCGACACCGATGTGGTATAAGGTATCTCCAATGATACGGTAAGGTTGAGATTGATGCTGAATGCATCAATGATCATCCTTGGTCAATGAAAGTAGGAAGGTGGATGTATGGAGATATAATATGATATCACCGTACAAGGGGTCGAGAGTGTTAATTAAGAAAAGAGCCTCGTCCAGGAGCTGCTCATCGGCACTAGTAGGGAGAGAAGCGGAGGGAAGGGAGAAAATCAACTTAGTAAAGACCAGTGATTTCTTAGATTTGGCAGTAATAAAAACCATATCAAATCCTTGGAGAATAACAATCCATTTCTAATATTTGCCCCCAGCAAATAATGAGTCGAGATGTAGGTCATGCGCTTATACTCTGAAATCACAATTGTAATGCAGAGGAGAATGTAATGCCAAAAGCGCTGAACAACCTCTACAGAAGCCAAAGCCAACTTCTCGACATGAGCATAACATGTCTCAGTGTTGAGGAGATTATGACTGAGCTAGAAAATAACATGTTAATTGCCTTCATCATCATCCTATACCAACACCATGGCCATAGTACTAGAGGTTTCAACTAGATAAAGGAAGTAATCATGATGATAGTTCAGGGGATGTAGCAAAGGAGCATTGATGAGGACAATCTTTAGGTCATTGAAAGAATTTTGAGAAACCTCATCCCAGACAAACAGGGTTCATTCCTTAAGAAACTGGGTGAAACCTGAAGCTAGCTCAACATAGTTTGGTAAGAAACGGCAGAGGAAATTTTCTTTTCCATTCAAACTCTATACTTGATGTAATGAAGATGGAGGGGGTAAATTAACTATGGCCTCGACTTTAAGAGGATCAAGCGAAATGCCTTCCCTCGAAATGATAAAGCCAAGGAGTCATCTAGATTCGATGTAGAAGACACATTTATGTGGATTCAACCAGATGTTGTAGTGTTTACAACGAAGAAAAAATTGTCAGAGATGATCAGGGTGATCATCGAGGTTATGAGAATGAGTGGGGAGATCATCCAAGTAAGGTTGAATGATTTTTCGAATGTTGTGGAATGCATAAGACATCACTCTCTGAAATGTGTCCCCGACATTCTTAAGAACAAAAGGGAGCTTTTTGTATGAAAAAGCCTCCCACGGACAGATGAAGGTTGTCTTATCTTGATTAGTTGGCGTAATGTCTATCTAGTTGTAACCAAAAAAATTGTCCATAAAGGAAAAGAATTAAGTCCTGGCACATTTGTCAATGATCTGGTCAATGAAGGGAGTGGGGTAGTTATCTTTAGGACAGACACAATTGAGATCACGGTAATTGACTCAATCACGAATAGTGACTTGCTTCTTTGTCACTAGTACAATATTTGACATCCAATCGGTAAGAGGAATCAGATAAATAAATCTAGCTCTCAGAAGTTTTTCAACTTCACCCTTAATGGCGGCTTCTTTTCTAAGGTGCATTGGATGAAGCCCTTGGTGAATAGGTTTCACATGAGGATAAGTTTGGATCTCGTGCATGACTATACTTGGTTCAATGTTCGATATTTCTTCATATTACCACGCAAAAACATCCCAACATTCGTGGAATAGATGAGTATAGATCTTGGTCTCTTCTGGAGGACAATTTACCCCTGTATGGAAATTTTGAACAACACCGGGTTTGATGGAAATATCAATTGGCATCATTTGGGTAATGTTACCCATGTTCCCTTCTGACCAAACTTTGTTAGTCATAATCAGTGTGATGAGCACCAATATTGCAGCAAAGATGTTGCAACTCCTAGGCTACCAGCTTTACTTATCAACCTGGGGTTCATACAAACTTGGACGTGACAATGTTGTATGCACAAGTAAAAGTGATGTTCCTACCTGTTGTCACTACTCAACTGGTGAGAGACCACTGGGGTTCCAATCCAGACTTCAACAGAGTCAAAAGAAGCTTGATTTTTTAATGGAAGAAAGGTAAATCTACTTCTAAGAGAGTTACTCTACTGCAATAATGGAGAAGGTCGACATGTAATGCTAAATCACACCATTCCCTAATTAACCATTTAAGAAGCTATGCCAGGCAGAAATGCTAAATTAACATGAAAAAAAGGCTACTACCTAAGTTGTAGAAGTAAGAAACATAAAACAACAATAATGTGCAAGTAAAGAGACTAAACTAAATTTGTTTTTTTGTTTTTGGTCTTTTTATGCAAAATCAAGTATGCAAACTAATTGTTCTTGTGGATGTCGAAAGTGAATTAAAGATCTTTGAGGATGGATGGAAGGGTTATGAAATTGTTAGATGGTGTGTAGTACCCCTGGGAGGATTTTGGTGACTTCCTATAGGCTTTCCATCAATTCGGCCTCAAAATAGGCTTTTTTAGGAAAACGTATAGGATGTACTAGAAACTTATAGGATGATCCTATAGGAATTACATGAAACCTACAGGATACAACCGAGAGATAAATGTTAGGTGTTGGAGGTGATGGGAGGCCTAGGAGAGGTGTGTGATGGGTGGAATGGAGTGGGAGAAAGTCTAGGGTCACTCATGAGTCAATATCCAAGATAATAGATGGCCATATTCGCTCAATGTGCTTGGAAGAATTTCCATGAAAAATGATGAAAAACTAGTGAAGGTGATGGTGAAAACAAGTGATGGCTAAGATGGATGAAGTGGAAGGTGATTGCTGGCTATGTAGTCTTAGTCTCCTCCTAAAGCACCTGATTTGCATCAAACATGTGTGTCTTCCAAAAATCTACGCAACAAGATACATTTTCATAAACTAGAAAAGAAGAATTAAAGAATCAATTGCCTATACTATGCATGAATAAATTTGTTGAAAGGAATGAAAGAATGAATGAGATCTATTGTAGAAATGGAGCTGAAAAATATGACAACAAAAATCTACCTTGCAAAACCAACCAAACACTAATTAAAGACAACAAACTCAAAAGCTCCTAAAACAAGTAGAAATAGGTGTTTTTGGGGCTGCTTAAGTGTCCCTTCCTCAAGTCATCATCCCAGAGGGAGGAAGTGAGGTTGATACTCCTACTAACAACCTTGTGGTGATCCTTTTTATCTCTACTAATCTTCTACTTGAAATAAGGCACAAATGGAAGAAAACTATTAAACAACCAATTTTATCTACACTACTTGTAATGGAAATGCATCTAAAGAGAAAATTAACAGTGAATCTATGAATCTACATAAAACATACATGTATAATAAAGAGGGGCCTTGGCTGCTAGGGTTGGGCCCTAACCCAAGAGCTTCATCCCTCTCAGTTAACTCGGTGCTGGCTCAAAGAAAAACTCATTCTTTTTACCAAAACAACAAATTACATCAATAGAACTTTCACAAGTCTTGCAGCTTGAAAATAGATTAGATTTTTTCAATAAAAATATGAATCCTACTGAAGTTCTAGGCCTCTCTATTTATAAATCTGATGTCCCCAATGACTTCCTTAAAATTAGGGAGGCTCGGCTCCCATACTTGAGATAAACTGGTGCTTTGTCTCTCACTTTCCCAATTGCCTTCTAGTCCTCATTATTTGGTTGTTTGCACTCTGAGCTGATGTGATGAATGGAGGAATATTCAAATGGAGTAGTAAATGAGGCTGATTTACCCCCTACAATCCCTCTCCCTTGTCCCTTTCAATTTTTTACCTTAGCCGTTGCCAAAATTCCTTGATTTTCTCCTTTAATATTGAATTCAATGCATATTAGTCTGCAAAGCATAATATCCAACTCTAACTCACCGCATAAACAAAATATAATAAAAAAGATGTAATAAGTTATGAGAAAAGTTGGTTTGACTAAGCTAGGAGGTGAATTAAGGCCCATATAAATAGCCAATGATGAGGCTCATCATCACCCCCTATTGAAAGTGTTGCTCATCCTTTGAGAAATTTAATGAATATCCATATCCTTCATGGCTCTAGTGGCCTCTATGACATCCCATGCCTCTGTTGTTGTCTCCTCTTCTTGTTCATAGAAGCCTTCTTTCTTTTCTACCTCCTCCCACTACCTCTTTTCTTCTTCTTCTTTTCTCCCTTCTAGCATCGCTAAGAGTAGTGGTGGATTGAGTTTTAGGCCAATCCAATTGACCTTCAACATTTGCATAGATTGCTTATACATAGTTGTCCTGTTGAGTTCCTCTCTCAACCTTTGAGGAGAGTGATACTCTCTTATCTTTAAGTTGTATGCCAGTGTGTTCCATCTCCTTAGGCAAGCATGTATACTATCATCTCCTAGAAACCTGAACATGACTCAAAATGTGAGATTTCTTTCTATTGGGAAGCAAGATATCTAAGTGCTAGTTGAGGATCATTTGCAATAAAATTATGGTTATTGATGAAGGCCATGGGATTTGATTATTTAGCTCTGATCACAAGAGATTCAGTTTGCTTCCTTTCCAATATCCTTTTCATCTCTGCAACCCTTGACTCCTCATGGTTCATCCATGATACCAAAGCCATTAATTGTAAATCTCTTAGCTTAGCATTAGGGTCCCATACATTCATGTTTGTGATGGCAATGTTGTGCAAATAAAACTCATCCATTTTTGCCCTATATTCTAGTGTACTTTGATCACAAAGATCAATAAACTTCCTGCAAACCTGAAATGGCATGATGCCTCTCTGTGCTAGGGTCTTGATCTAAAATTGCAGCCATTGTTATTTGAGGTAGAGAGCATAGGATTTAGCTAGCATCCTACACTGGATTTCTTCCAAAGAGAGACTGGCCATACATGCCAATTGATTCTCTCTTTCCTATAGTTATCCCCTCAACCATGCATTTTTTGTCTCTAGTTGATTTCTCAGTATAACTTTTCTATCCCTGAAGCCACTTAGCTCTATGCCCATCTCCTTGTGTTTCTCTTCCATGTGCCCAACGTCTTCCAACCCCTTTGATTTGGCGATCTACATCCATCGGTGAGTTCTAGCCCTCTCCTTCTGAAGCTCAAAGAATAATGGGATGGAAACTTGTTTAGGTATGACCTTGCCTCCTTCAATAAATCAATAATAGGAGTTTAGGTTAGGTTGGGCGCTAGGTTCTTTTGTCTCTAGGTCTTCTTCTTTAGTTTCTTGCTGCTCCCCTAACTTCCTTTCCTACTTTTGTGCCTCCTGTATATTCAACGGAGTATCCTATAGGACTGTTTTTTCTTCATGTAGATTTTGTTGTGGATCCTGTAGGATTGCCTTTCCCTTGCAGGAAGTTGATGTAGTAGTAGGCCTTCTCACATAGGTGATAGGGGACTTAGGGGAAGGAATTTTCTCCTTTTGTGTAGGGGAGTCTTCAATCACAATAGGAATTTTGGTTTACGTTTGGGGTTTCCCCTGTCTTATTCTTGTGCTTTTTCTTGTCTTGAAATATAAGGGGGTTGGCCTCTACCTTTTTCCTTTTTCCTAGATTGGGGTGCTAAGAGCAGTGAGGGTAGATACTACCTCTCTCTCACTGGCTTCTGGGGACACCCTAAATGACTCATCCTTATTTTTTATCCCCTCTTTTCCATTGCCTTCTATCTCTATGTCTTTCCTATCTTCTTCTCCTTATAGACTTTCATCATCTCTATCAGTTTCCTCCTTAGCATCCTCCTTCTTGTCTCCCTCTTCTTCTTCATCTTCACCATTTTCTTCTGTGGCGTCTCCTTCTTCATCCATCTCATCCTCATCTCTTTTTGTATCTTCCTCTTGCTTCTTTACTTCCTCTTCACTAATAGTAGGACTAACATCATATGTGAGAGCTTTAATGTCATCCTCTGTTGGAATGTCTGTGAAAATTGACCATGTTATAGGAGTTCTGAGGTTTTGGAGGCCGTCTTCTATAAGGATCCTTGTTGGCTTGTATCAGCCTGACCTAGTTCAGAGGTGATTTAGCCAAGAATATCTCGGTACTATTGGCCCTTTCAGCAATAGTCTGTGGAGCACTGACTGAGGTCTCACTCGAAGTAGTATGGGTGGGTGCTAGAACTAGGTTTCCACACCCTCGGGATGTCTGATGGACTTCTGGAGATTGGAAATTTGACCCTACACACACGTCGCTACATTCACTTGTTGTTCCTTCACAACCTGTGATGCTGCTTTCGTGTAGCCATACTCAGGGCACAACTCGTATAATACCCAACTCCCTTGCTACTTGATCTGTTATTACCTGATTACTTAACTTATTAGTGTTAGACTAATGATTATTACAACATATTTAGCAATCATGTGAGTGTGTGCAATAAATAAAACAGTATAAATGTAAAGGAGGCAATTCACAAGCAAATATATAGAAATAGGAATCAACTTCTCTTTATTATTCTTCGATCAAGATTATAGACTCGACACCGCCCTGCACACTCAGCTGCAGGGGTCTGTGAACTCAGCTATGGACTCTTCTAGGCCTCTGTGCATTCATCTGCAGAGCCTCTTCCTACTACTATGACCCAATACACTTATACTCTTACTCTATGCTTGAACCATTTGTATTCTTCCCTCTTCCTTCTTTGCTCTCTTTAAAACTTAGAGCCTCACTCTGTTTATACAATCCCATGGTCCATGGACCATGGGTAGGCTGACATGACTTTACATTAAATTACAATACTTTAGGGCAGATAGCCCTATGTCTCATCCTATACTTCACACTCCACACCCGTAATTCACAGATTCTTACAGTACATTTGACCAAAACTTGGGCTTTGAGACCCAAAACATGTTGTGGGTGGGATTCCATGCCCAACAGGCCCACAACACAATCATCGTGACTAGTCCAGAGTCAGTATATTAGTGTGGCAATCTTGGCATGGAGCCCCTCCAACTAGTCCCATACTGCTCAGAGGTCCACGATGCACTATTCTGCGGTTTGCTATACCTACTACATGCGCTCTTCCGATGCTTCTTTGTCAGGGTCAACTGCCTGACTTAGCACATAGAGTCCCTAAATCTATGTGATCTTGCCCTCAATATCTGTTGTAATGGTGAAGGCCTCATCAATCTATGGTTGGACGCACGCTTTGAAAAGTTCCTCTTTCTGTATTGCGCATCCCTTTGCTCTTTTAGTGCCCTTACTTGATGCATCCTTTCCACCTGTTGGGTGAGGACAACTATCTATGCAGTTCCCCTTACATTATCATACTGCTCCTGAAGATCGCCTGCATCTATTTCTAAGTGCTATATGTTGGGGTCCTCCTACAAGGATGTGAGGACGTCAAAGTCTTCATGCAACATACCAGTACAGTCCTGCATTACCTATCCAACTTCTTCAAGTCTTGTTTGAATAGCGTTAACACGCTACACTCTAACTTATGAAGGAGTGGAAGGTCGCACCTTCAATGGTAGCCCAGCAATTTGGAGATTCAACTCCAACTGAACTCGTGTTGTTTCCTCATGCGCGCTTCGGACTTCACTTTCCAGACAGTGGATCCACATCTCTGTTGGTAAGTTTGTAGTGACAGACAACTCTCGGACTTGCTGGCATGATCTATTGGTTATGTGAGACTAGTTCGTCATGCTACAGGCTAAGTTGTTCGATGTTGATATTTTGGTCACTCATCACCTAAATCATGTGGCCCTCCCTGGCATGGAGCTCTGTTGTTATGCTATCATGTAGTTGGTACAATGTGTCTCATGATAGGGTAGCCAAATTAAGGCCATGTCCCTTGATCCTGCTCATTGTGGCTCTATCATCCTCTTTCTCTGCTGTTAGCACTCATTCTAGTACCACTATGGCATTGGCCATATTTGCATGTAGCAACTGCTCTATTGTTGATACGCCTACTATACCGAAGGTGGATACGGTTCCTTCCTGTGGGGGGCACACCTGTAGTTCCTACAGCTGCACCCTTAGGACCCCCAGCACAATCTGCTACTCTGACATGGCTTCCTAGAGCGCTTCCTTGGTGACCTCGCGAACTGTGTCGTTAATGTCGAATAGGTTGCCTTCTGTTAACGTGATCGGGTCGATGGCCAATTTGGATGCCTTGACTTTTTTTCATGGACTCGATCTCTCTGTGACACATGGCCTTTTCAGTTTGGTGGAAGTTATGCCTAGGTATGTGCCTTCTTCTCTGGCCTATTCTTCATGTCCTATAAACAAGTTCTATCCCTCCTCGTCCTGCGTTGTGGTGGCCCCTGTGGCCTACATTACTGCTACTTCTTTAGTGGCCTTTGCCTGCTCTGCAGCTATCCTTGCTGCCTCGTGGATAGCCCTTACCTCCATGACCAGTTTTTCATTGTGCCTTTTCTCATCCAACTTCCTAACATGCAACATGGCTTCATCCTTTTGTTTCTATGCTTTTGTTCTATCCAACTCCGCCAGATTTGGGGCACGCCACTTGGGGGGGCATGATTCTAACACTAAAAATATTGCATCATCAATGGAGATGAAGGGGTGCTTGGTTCATTGATGTGCCGAATCCTTACTCACTTTGATGTAAAAATTATTCATGTCCACCTTCAAGTCTGCAAAGCTCCGCAGACTGTTGTGCACCGTGGGGGATAGGCGCGGCCGTCTATTGATCCACATTTAGATGCTTGCCTCCATGATGATATAGAAGATCTTTGTATCACGAATCCACTTTGTGTCCTTGGTGACCCAGAGTGACACATACTTTGTAGCCTCTGGTAAGTCCTGTTCAATGCTAGGGAACTGACTATCCTTGGACAGTTCCCCTGCTACCAGTAAAATGGACAAGAGAAACCATGCGTAATGGAAGGTCTTTCCCTGCTCTTGGGCTTCCTTGTAGTTGGTGGAGAACTCCTTGCAGAGGAACTCATCCCAGTTGAATTGGACCCCCTCTACATATTGTTCTGTCATTGCACCTACTGGTGTTGGTACCATCATCGTCGCATTTTCTCATTACCTTCCCGGTCAGGAGTTGGGTGGCTATGTGCACCCCTTTATCTTTAATTCTACCGATTGCGTAACCCCTCTTTTTCTTCTCAAGCTTGTATTTTTTTCTTCATGGCCTCTGTGAGCACCAAATCTCCGCTTTTTCCTTCTATCACTGCAGGGTCCTTTCCCTTACAGGGGTGTTGAGAAATTCTATGGATGAGATCTGACATGAAGGGAATAGGCTCCTCCAGTCATAAGTACCCATCATGCACCAGGTAAAGAAGCTCCTTGATGATGAAAATAGTGATAGGCATGAAATGAAAGTGTGGAATCCACAGCAGATGAAGTAATTGAGCCTTCTCCATACGGCGTAGCCATTTCTACGACTCTAGTATTGTGACAGGCACCTCTATGCTCTGCTTCATGAGGCTCTTCGTCTCTAAGTGTGGAAATTTATCGCTATCCACAAGGTCCCAATATTCAAACTTCATTGTGGGAATGCGACCCAAGTGCGAGCCCTCAAACATAATCTGATCAAGGAGGAGAGGGGTCTGGAGTGCACTCTTAGTGGCATCTAGGTCCTTTGGTATCCTAGTTTCCCCTTTCCGCGGAGGGATGTACTTGGGAAGTTTCGCTACAGATCAGAAATGCTAGATGTCCTCTTCCATGTCTTCTACTTCCTTTATCTCATTGATGAGAGCTTGTAGTTCCTCCTCCTTGTCATCTGTCTCAATGGTGATAGCCTTTCCCTTTTCTTTTGTTAAGAGTTTACTAAACCATGGATTCCTCGGGGACATGCGAAATGGTTCCACTGCCTTCTTAACTTTATTGGTCTTCAGCATCTGACGTGATTTCAAGATTTCTAGTGTGACCCTAGTGTCTCTGGGAATATCATCTACCATGGGGTTCTGCGCGGCCTCGTCAGTGGTTCCTTCTATAGAGCCCAAACCTCTCCTAGTATTCGTCATCCTGTTTGAGTTGTCTGTGGTCATTTGTGAACTTCAAGGCTCAAATCTTGCATAGTGCCCAACACTCTGTGCTCTAATCAACTGCTCAAATCTCAAATGAACAAATGGTGTCTTGTGGTTAGCCCTAGGAGTTTTATAGTGCCTTTTGAATTCAAATTTGACCCTTCCCCCCAATTCTGGGCCATCAATGCTTTCTTAGCAGCAGATTTCCCAAATCTTGCCCTTAATTCGTGTCTTAAATGCCTGCCACCCACTCCGTTTTGCCTTAATTTGGACATCTTTTCATGAATAGTGACACCAACGGTCACTTCCCAGCCTACCTATGCGATAGCACAGCCTCCCATGCGTGGTCACAACCATTCTGACATGCTACTTCTGTGCGCACCTCCCTCATGACGCAGCTCCCAAATAGACTCTTTTATAGTCCCGCACTCTCTTTCAACTACCTAGAGCACTGAGACTATGCTCCCTATGCTAGTTAGGTGGTTGTACCACCTGTGTGAGAATTTAACTCACCTTTCAGCATAGTCTACGGAAATTCCTCAATCTCCTTCATGACAGCTAGCGCCATGCGATCTACTATATGTAGTGCACTCCCCTAGTTACTATGTTTGGTGAGGTGCGGTCATAGCCATGGTAGCAAAGTCATAAATTCTCGGTGACAATCTTCTAATGAAGTGGTATGATCATCTGTATCTTGCTTTGTCACCCTTGGTTTATCGATGAGACATGCTTGCATGATCTCATTTTCCAACCTCTTTATCTCAATGTCCATCAAAATGCTTTTCTTCCTCAATCATACCTGATCCTTTTCAAGTTCGTTAAGTCCAAGGTTCCCTCGTTGGATGGATTCTTGAATCCTTATATGTTTGACCTCGTGTAGATATGTGATTTCTTCCTCCTGGTCATCGCACACTTCTACAACTGCAGGATCCATTATGTGCAGAATCCTTTTTGTATTCTCTTCCGAAATTACGGTCTCTACTCTATTCTGTACCTTTGGAATCTTCTTCGTGTTCAGGGTTTTGCACATGGTCCTATTGGCCCATCGAACTACTGGTATGTGTAAGACCCAATCACTTCGTGTCACCTAGTGAACCTTGTTCAGTACTCCACACACCCTATCAAATTCTTCGTCACGGAGAATTGCTAGTGCACATTTCCTTTCCTGCTGCAACAATTTGTTCGGATTCTCTATTCTGGGGGTGTTGTGCGCTTGTGTGGGCTGTACAACATATGTCTGTATCCATCGGAAAAGGTGGGCATGCAAGTTGTTTCCCCTACTGATTGGATTTCATTTAGAGTTGGGGTTTTCCATAACATAGGCGCATCATCATTCTGCATTTGTGCCAGTCCTCAAAATTTCCTTCATGCATACCCCACCATTGTGCAAGTGTTGCATGCAGTGCCCACTTCAGCGCACCGAACCATTGCTGTTCTGGTATTGTGCTTTCAAATTTTCTCAGGAATTCATCCACCACTGACAATTCATCATATGTCGGTAACTACCTTACCTTTGTTGTCACGCAACGCAGTGATCTAATAATCATGTTGCAATTAAGCATTGTTACTTCGTGCAGTCGATTCTGCCATTTTTCTACTTCTACGTCTGAATCTAAAGTGCAGGAGCTTTCGCGCTCCCATGAAATTCATCCATCTGTAGTCGAATCACCTAATCCTATTCTCACACAGTTATCTTGTAAATACATTCGAGATCATCATCACTATCATCATCACGCATCATTTTAGTGTATTGTGCTCCTTTGGCTAGATCTAACGGTACTACTACATGTAGTGACGTTTTATCAAAGATCATTTTGCACTTCTTCATATTTATGACTCTGTTCATATTAGTGGCCCAGTCTATTCCTAGTAGTGTGGGATAAGGATTACTATCATCGAAAATATCTATCACTTCAAAATTTGCCTACAGGCTCGCACCTTCAATATTGACTATTAGCCCTTGCAATCTTGCCACGGGAAAAATCTTCTATTGCTTTTCCATTCATAACTGAATAGGGGACCATTGTAGCATGGGTCTGCCCATGCATTCCCATGTTTTATTTAGTAGTACATTCGTGTCCGAACCTAGATCCAGGATTATCTGATCCATTTCATAATCGCATATTTGCGCGTTCAACCTCATTTCCCTTCCTGTGTGCAATACATGCTTTCCAAGCTTCTGGACCATGCATGGTTCTCCTGACCCCGCGCACTTAGCAATAAGTTCCTATAGTCCTTTGACTGGCTTTCTGTCGTGCAGTAGTTTCATGCATGTCTCCAGAAAGGTAGTGAGCATTGAAGGATCGATCCCTGGTTCTAGTTGATCCTTACTACCTAAAGTGGAGGCCTTCGTAAAACTCTTCTTAGCTTCCATGAATGTCTCCTTGCGTGTTCTAAATCAAATTCGAGTTCCTTTGTCAGAGCCTTGTGAACCCACACACTTTCTTCTAGTTGCTTTCCTTTATCATCTCGCGTGGTCCTACCACTCTTGAGCATTATGTTTACATTCGGGTTTTCTTCGCGTGGCTCAGAAATCATCATCTCTAAATTTTGAGGAGGAGGGGTCGGAGTACCCCCTTTTTGCACATCCCCGCTATCAGTGAAGGGAAGTATTCTGCCTCATGATTTCTGAACATCTGTATTGCAGCAATAATGCTGCAACTCTCAGTAGTTCGTAATACACTTGGAAGCGATGGTGTTGTATGCACATGTACTAGCTCTTACTACAGGTTGTCACTTGATCAACTGGTGCAAGTTTTCTAGGAGCTTAAGCCGATCTCTAAGAGTTCTTAGAAGAATCTTTTAATATGGTGGAAGAAAGCTAACTCTAAGGGCCTATTCTACTTGTAGAAAGAAAAGGAAAATTGAAATGAAACACAAACCCTATTTTACCCACTAACCCTACTTTTGCAAAAAGAGATGGAAACTACTAAAATGGGTGCCATTAACTACTGAAAAGGTAAATTGAATTTATTCAGGCTACTTTTGAAGAGAAATGACAAGAAATCATCTTTTTTTACTTTTGAGTATTTTTATGTGGAATTATTATGCTTATGATTTGACTGGTTGTGACTGTGCAGAGGTTTGGTGGCAAAGGAAGATGGAGTTGGATTTTTCAGATGGTGAGAAAGGTGTGGAGAGGTCCTAAGAATTCCCTAGTACCCTTCTGGAGACTTCCATTGTGGCCAGACTTCGAAAAATCACTCGCAGGAATTTCTACAGGACGCTGCAGGGGATTTATAAGAGATTCTAGACAAGGATCTACAGGAGGAGTCTGAAAGTGGTTTTTGGGGGGGTTTGAAGGTGGAAAAAATTATGGGAAAGAGGAAATGAAGATTTTATGATAGGGTTGAGGGGTCTATAGCTTTTCAAATAAGATCACGGCCAAAGGAGATGGTTGGATTTGTTCAAATGGTGAGAAAACAACTCTTTGGAAAAAAACACAGAAATTAGGGCAGTTTGGCGAAATGTGAAAAATGAGTGGGGGAATCCTGAGAGATGAACTAGTATAGGTTGTGTTATGGAGGAAGGATGAGCTGGAATGTTTTACAGGAGATCTGCACACCTACTTCTCAAAATTGACCAAAGCAAGAACCGAAAAATAGAGTTTTGACTATTTTAACCTAAATTTTGACCTAAAACTGGAAAAATTCCAAATAATACTTTATGAATAGAAAATGATGTAAGAAAACCATGGTGAATGAACATGAAATGTTCTGAGCATGTGAATCCAAACTAATATCAACTTCCCCAACTTGAAATATCACACTAGCAATTGCATTGGAAGAGCAAAAACTGTGTTTTTGGTGGTAGCAGTAGTGCCTTGACCTCAAATCATGGTCCCAAGGAGGGAGAGAGGAGATCAAGACCTACTAGTAGCCTTTTTGGATATTTTTCTGTTACTGTAACAATCTACTTAGGCAATTTGAAGCAAAAACAACTATTCTAACCATCAAAAGCAACCTAATTTAACAAAGCAAGATTAACCTAAACAACATAAATTATCTCATGAATGAAAGAAAAAGAATATAAATACACAAAGGAGGTGTTGGGCAGCTTGATTTGTGCCCTAGCTCAAGAGATTCAATCCTCTAGAAAAAATAAGTGCTAGTTCAAAACTTGGTTCATCTCCATTTATCAAAAAATAGTAGTTACATCACAAAACTGTCTTAAAAAAGAGCTCAAAAATGAGCTGAGTACGAAGCTGCAAAAAACTGCGAAAATATACTATGAAATTTCTAACCTACTGAGGCTTGAAGCCTTCTCATTTATACAGTTGGGGACTCCTGACAGTCCTCCTAAACATAAAGAACTTGGCTGCCTAGAACTGAAGATACAACAACCCTACTTGACTTGCTCGGCTACCCCTTGGAATCATCAATGTGGGCCTTTGTACTCCAAGCTGTTGATGAAGAATTCAAGGAAGCAGTCATTAATGAAGGATACACCCCTCCTATAATTCCTCATCCCTGTTTCCTCAAGTTTGGCTATCATTTTGCTCATAAATTTCTGGTCCTTGTCCAAAATTGTCCAAAAAATCTGCAATAAACACTCATTAGACTACATGGCAAAGTGACCATCCCCATTCACTATATTGACATAAATATATTAAAAAAAATGCACAAACCTATTGAGAATGTTGGATTAAATGAAAATAATAGGTAGAATGAGCCCATATAGTTACCCATTTTTGGGGCTCATCATCACCCTCCCGCTAAATGGGTTGCTCATCCTCTGAGAAACTAATCCAGTTCTTCATCTTTAATAGCTTTAGCAGCTTCCCTGACATCCCAAGCCTCTGAGGTGATGTCTTCCTCTCTGTCATGGAAACCTTCTTTCCTATCCACTTCCTCCCATTGTTTTTGTTCTTCTTCCTCCTTAACTCCTTCCAACAATCCTAATAGTAGTGGAGGACTGAACTTAAGACCAATACAGTTGGCTTTCAAGTTTTGCATTGAGTGCTTGTATAGGGGTACTCTCTTCATGGCCTCCCTCATTCTGTTTGGGGAGTGATACTCCCTGATTCTTAAGCTATGTGGAAGTATATTTCACCTTCTCATGCCTGCATGAAGGCAGTCATCACCAAACAATATCTCCATATCTTCAAAATGAGAAATGGCTTGTGCTTGCCTATCAACATAATCAGCAAGAACTTGGGGATTGGCTACAAGGTGTTCATGGGCATGGATGAGAGCCAATGGTTCTACTGGTTCTTCCCTTATCATTAGGGGCTCACTTAGCTCTTTTGCCATTATCCTTTGAATTTTCACTGCTCTCTTTTCCTCATGGCTCATCCAGGAAGCCATAGCCATGAGCTATAGGTCTCCCAATGCAGAATTTTGATCCCATAAGTTCATATTAGGAAGTTCCATATTGTGTAGGTAAAATTTTGCTAGCTTGGCTTTATCTTCGGCTGAACTATGGTCACATAAATCCATAAATGGACCATAATCTTGAAATGGGATTGTGCCTCTTTGTGATAATGTTTTAATCTAGAATTGGATCCATTGGTCTTTGAGATACAGTGCATAGGATCTATTTGGTTTTATGCATTGCAGGGCCTCCATTACCTAGCTGGCCATACAAGTTAGCTGGGCTTCCTTTTCCTGAAACTGATTTTTTAGAATCAACACTTTAGTTGTTTCCTAAGATTCTCTTTCTTGCTATTGTTGCATCAACGTTTCACTATCGGTATGTGATTCTTATTCTTGCTGTTGTTTCTCTACTGCCTCACTATCTTCTTGGGGTCCCTCTTGTTGTTGCTGCCCTTCCAAGATTTGCAGCTTGTCCCCCCCTTGAGGTTCCCGTTCCTGTAACTGCTTTTTCAACAATTCATTTTCTTCATGTAGTTGGCCTCTTCTAATGCTCTCTATGTGCCTTACCATGCCCAACTCTCTCCTCATCTCCCTTAACCTATTTTCCATGTGCCCTATATCTTCGACCCCTTTAGATTTAGCAATCTGCATCTAGGTGTGGGTCCTGGCTCTCTCCTTTTCTAGTTCAAATAAAAGTGGCACTGCAAACTTTTGTGGGATGATCTTCCCACCTTCTAGAAGATTATACTAGGAGCCTAAATTAGGCTGAGGGCTTGGCTCATGTATTTATTCTTCCTTACCTTCCTCTTGTGACTGTTCTTCTGCCATATTTCCTAATTTTTCAGTTTCTTTAAGCTTGGCCAATGTCTCCTCTAGAGAATTTTGTGCCTCCTGTAGGACTTCTTTGGAGTCCATCAATTTGATCCTTTCCTTCTAGGTGGAGGTATTTGGACTCCCTCTCTCGTAGGTGATAGAGATTTTTGAGGGAGATTCCTTCCTTGTTATAACAGGTACATCCTCAATGATAAAGGGTTCTTTTGATGGTGGCTGGGGCATGCCCACCTTAATCATGGTGCTCCTCCTGGCTTTGAAATACATTGATGTCTGTCTTTTTCTTTTCCCCTTTTTCTTAGCTGGAGTGCTTCATGCAACCAGCACAACTGCTACTTCCCTTGCCAATGTTTGAGGGGATATTTCCTCCTGCTTTTTTTCTTCTTCACTTTCTATAGTTTTTCTTGTGTCTGTTGTTTCTATTTTTGTCTCTACTATCTTCGATGGTGTTTTCTCCTTTTCTTGTTGGGTCTCTTCCTTTCCTGTGGCAGTCTTTTTCTGAGCTTTCTTGGGCTTCTTTTTCTCAGCTTTTGTTCTCTTCCTCTTATCTACTTTTGATATTGTTTTCTTTTCTGCCTTAGGTTCAACTGTGGTTTTGTTTGGTTTCTCCTCTTCTTCCTGTTTCTCCTCTTTTTCTTCTTCTATTTGATTGCTCTGTGTATCCTCATGAACTTCCTTCTCAATTTCCTCCTTCTACTCCTCCTCTTCACTGCTGGATGGGCTGAGGTCATCAGTAAGAGTTTTGATGTCATCTTCTTTGGACATGTTCCTGAAAATTTCCGAAGCTATGGGGATGGTGTAGGTGTGAAGGGCATCTTCTACCAATAATTTGATGAGCCCATGGTGGGCTAGTTGGTCTGCAACCCCTGCATTCAACTTGGTGCCAAATTCTATCAGAGATTGGATGAGAAAATATGGGAGACTGAGTTTTCTAGCTGCAGGTAGGTCCATCCCATATCTCAATTCAGGCAATAACCTGAAGTGATAACTATAAACTATACTAAATCTTCCTTCACAAGAGATATATTTCATGATCTTGTAGCTAACCTCACTCCATGGATGAGGTAAGCTTGTCCTTCTGACACCATTCTTATCCTCTATAGGATGTTCATCAGGCTGAAAAAATGTCTTCTTAGCAACCTGTTGTAATGGTGTTTCTTCTTTCCTCCAAGGGAGCCCAAGTGGGAGACCTGTGATTCTGCTGATAAAACTTGGTGTAAGCTCTAGGGTTAAACCCCTAAAACTGACTGTAGCATGGGTTTTTGAATGTGACCTTAAGGACATTAAAAATTCCTTCATCGCCTCCTCATCATATCCATGAATTCTCTCAAAGAAAGGCATTGAGTTTTCCCTGGTGAAGAGGGCCACCATTTCTCGATGCTCATGCAATTTGTTAGAGTTCAAAGGCTCCTTTCTCATAAATCCTCTTGGCATGGTGTTTAGTGACTTCTGAAAATGCTCAAGTGAGGAAGAAGGCCACAATTTTCAAAACCAGAAACAGAGGAGTCGTTGATGTTTGTCTTTCTGAAACCATAGAGGGAATTTATTGTGTTCTCTTTTCACAACATCAATTTACAATTTTTCTCCCTTCAAACTATTTTCAACCTGAATTTACTTCTCGGCTTTTGGAAGAAATCTATACTTTGACAAAACAAAGAATATATAACACTATGATTCTTTTTCATAGAGTAAATAGACTTGCATATTCGTTTTTTCACAGGATTGGTTTCTATGGTTGCATCCCTTTCTTTTAGGATAATACGGGAAAGGAAAGAAAAAAGCAGATTTTTGAGTGTAGAGAAGAAAATGGAGAAACTGTATGGAATTCAGGAAAATACAGACAAACTGTTAAGCTCTTTTTCCGTTTCTTTTTCAACCTAATACTTCGCTTCTAATCAACCACCTTGTATAGATATATCACATGTAGAGTGGGCTTTCAAGCCTACCTCTTTTCAAGCTTCGAATTTGACAAAAATTCCGAATTATTCCTCTGCAGAGCTGCCCTTGGGCCTTCCTATAGAAAGGTTCCTGTAGACGGTGTTCCTGCTCCTATAGAACCCGATAGGTGGGAGGGTTTGGAAAAATTGGTAGAAAATGACTGGTTCATTGTTCCAAAGATGGTAGGTGAGTGCTGTAGTTGAGAACTTGTCGATGCAAATGAAAACAAAAGGTGGTGGAGGCTTAGACCACACTCTACTTAAGCTGATAGCATGATATGTAGTGATGAGGTGAGGTGGCAGGATGGGTACGTTATCCCCATCTAGATCATTGGTCCTTCTCCAGTGCTATTATGGTAGTTCATGTCACCTGACTGCCATCACCTCTATTATCCCCGTTATACACAACCACCACTACTAGTTCTGAGTTTTTTTCTTCGCCATTTGACGGGCCACACATGTAGACTGCATATCTGAACTGTGGTTGGAATTTGACAAGGCTCATTTGAATTCCATGAGGGTGTTTTGAACTGAGTGAGGGTGGCCAGTTAGCTGACCACTGATTCCATTCAATCATGACCATCCCAATAGTTCATGTAGTTCCTAAATAATATTCATGCAACCGAGAAATAGGTTTAGCCACTTACCTATTAGTCACTATTGGGCTCTGCATGTTGGACTTTGGCACTTCATTTTCTCATTGCTGCTGGTGCTGGTGCTCTGCATGCTCGGACTTTGGCACTTCCTTTTCTCATTGTTGTTGCTGCTCTGCATGCTTGGACTGTGGCTTATGCTAGTGATTTTTCGATCAGTTTCTGCTCCTTGCATGTTACATACATCTTGGCTGTGTTGACCCTATTTCTGGAGCTTGTTTTTTAAAGAGATCAGCTGCTACAGGAATCCTGCAGGATTACCTGTAGCTGCTTCTCCCTCTAAAATTTTAGGTTGATGCTTGAGCAGGGGCTAAAGAGACAGCTAAAGAAGGTTCTGAACAAAAGAAAGAATAGTTGGAAGGCATCAGGTAAGAACAAGTGAAGAATGTTGCTATTTTATTCATTATATATACACACACACACACACACACACACACACACACACATATATTGGAAGAAAAAATAAAGGAAATAGAATTTTTTGTTTTCTTGTGTGCAGGAAAGAAAAAGCAAGTAGAAATGTGTGTGTGCAAGGCTAGAATGGAGAATGACGATGATGGATGGTGGTAGGGAGGTCTACAGGCCTTTTCAAAAAATTTCTAGCCCTCTGATTCTTTTCTAAACTTTATTTTGAGATCTCTGTGATTTCTACATGAGCCTCCTATAGAATGCACAGAGTTTCCTGTAGGATGCGAAATCTTTAGGACTAGTGAGACCAAGGCTTGAGAAAAGATAATGGTAATGGAGGAATGGTATATGAAGGGTATATGTAGCTTGGTCATGTTCCTTTTCCTTGTGTGACCCTCCTGCAATCTGCAAATGCATTCAAAAGAAGTTATTTTTTTCTATTTTTTTCTTTCTTTTTTTCTCCTTTTTTTTTAATGAGATAGTTGGGGCACCTCCAGGAGGTTTTCACCCTTACTGCCTACCCTAGGCGCCTCCAAGAGGTTTTCACCCAGAGATATTTTGTATTTTTTTGTTTTTTCTTTTGTTTTTTCTCTTTTTTTTTTGTTTTTTTTTTTATAGCTGAATGTGTGGGTGGAGTGGAGGCAAAGACCTTCTCCACTACCAACATTGTTTTACCCAGATTCTCAATGAATTGTTGCTTGGAAAGGGGCTTTCTATAAATCTTCAACCTATTCCCATTGACAAGTATGGGGATGGCTTCTTCATCAATGGTCTGGATCAGGACTGAACCATTTTCATTGCATTTTTATATTATGTATGGTCCCGACCATCTTCTCCTTAGTATGCCCTTGAAATATTTATATCTTAAATCATACAGCAACACCCAATCTCCCTGCTGGAATTGTTTTTCTTTTAGGTGTCTGTTATGCCATATTTTTCTTTGAAGTTGGACTACTGTTGGAGAGGTAAATCCCCTCTACGGATAGAGGCGATCCCTACTAGCCCAGAATGGGTCTAGCAACAATCAATCAATGCTACTATGCAATCTCCTAATTGCAATTACAAGGTAGGCAATGAACACTGTCATGCGGAAAGAGTTATATTTGCGGACAAATCTAACCTCCCTAGGAGTCTAAGACTCTCTAGTGACAAAAAAACCAAACAAGAGCTATCCTTCTCTAAACACACATTATTCTACGACAATTCAAATGTTTTTGATCTTACCTTAGGTCCAACGCTTGTTGTAGCAGTCCAGCCTTGCTGATCCAGATGAGCTCCTCCTTCACTTTCAGACCTGCATACACTAACAAAGCAAACGATTACATAGCATCTGAATATTCATTATAAAACAAAGCATATCTATCATATTGACCAAGGAATACATGAAATAATTCATTTACAAATCATTGAGAAGAATGGACTTATTTGTATTAAATAATCAAAAGGAACCATTACAACCTGAGCCTTGGTGTTGTGCAAGCTCCTCCCAGGGTCCAGCAAGAGATTTCCTCTACTTTGACAAGCTCACCCACTCCCACTATGGCAACAAGGAAGGATAGTGATCTCTCCTCACAAGTCAACAATGGAAGTCCTAATTCCAGCAGCATTTACCCTTTAGAATGTTCAGCTTTCAACCTCCCCTCCTTTGGCCCAATGCCTGTATTTATAGTATTCTAGAGGAGGGTATTCAGTTCCAACATCAATGGGATACTCCCTCTTTTGGATGGGGTAGCTCCTCTCTTGATGGGATAAGCTCCTCTATCATAGGGATGCATGAACCATCTGGAGGCGCTCAATACACGTCAAAAACTCTTCTCGAAGGCTCTAGAAGTGACCACAAGTAACTTTTTAAAGATGAAACTCACGCCTTTTGACCTTTACAGGGGTACGCACCCATCCTTTGGCTTACAGAGCGTACAAGTACGCAGGTCTAATGTATTTGGAGTGCGTACACGCAGGCCAGGTAGAGAGAACCTGCGTACCCAGAGATAAACATGTTTTCAAGTGACTTTCTCTCTCTTTGAAGTTTTGACATGAAGAGCAGAGGTATGGGGCTTGACAAAGAGGACAATGTGGCTATTGATGAGGCCACATAAACTGCGGATAGGCAAGGTGACAAAATTCAGTGTAACATTATGGATCACCCTCTCTCTTCCTTAGAACTACTAATAACCCCCTCGAAGACCTTTCTCTGCTAAACATGGTGTCCCTAGATTCTCAACAATCTCCTCATCAATCCTAGGTAAATTGCATCCAATGGTACACCTAATGTCCTTGTCCATAAGTCTCCCTGGAGGCAATGCTCCAAGATTCTAATGTGTCGCATCATGTGTCACTACATACCACCAAGTATCACCACACTCCTTGGCATACCATTGTATGCCACAACCTGTCCTTATACACCATTGGATACCTTCAACTAGTGTTATACCATCATGTATTATCTTGTGTCCTACCATTGTCGCTGCACCTCTCACTCCCCACGTGTACTCAATGCGATGTAAGACATTCTTACTCCACAACACAATCCAACACACTATGACACACCACCATGCATCTCCATGTCCACCTGCAGACCATTGCTCAATGGTATATGCCCCTACACATCCTTGGATGTGATGGCCTAAAGTTGTGTCAGTGCACATTGGCTCACACCTGACTGACATCATCACCTCCACTATCGCATCACCATACCCTTTGATGAATATATTTCCCCTCCAAATCCTCCCTGAGGGACCCAAGAAGTGAATCTCCCTAGGTATTAGTAGTGATGCCACCATTGCTCTACTCCTCTATGTCCTATGTGCCCCACACAAATGTGGAAAATCCCCAACTATGTACAAGCCATTGTCTGGTGGCCTACCAATGCCACCTCCTCGGACAAACTCCTGCTAGAGTATGTTGATCATCCTATGATCCCATGTACAACCATCATACCAAGGCAACCTAAGGAGTCTGCCCATAAATTAGTTTTCCACTGGTGTTGACCAAAACTCCCCTAGTGAATGCTTGTGCTCATTCATTGGTTTCAATACCTCATCAATGCCATAGCCATCCCATATGTTTGATATCGGATAGGAAGCCCCACCTAGATCCCAATACCAACCTTGTCCTTTAGTATCCTTAGTGTCTGAAATATCCCACTAAGCTTTACTCTAGACTACGACCATCTCCATGAGTCCAACCCACTCCACTAGATACCAACTTAGAATCTCTCACCATTCAACCCCAAGAGAGGGATCAAATGCATGAACCCTTGTACATAGAACAAGCCCTCCAGCCTATGAGTGTTGTACCCTGCAGCTCATGTTGCCTCATCTCACCATCCTAGTCAACACCCAAAATTTGTCGAGGTGACTCTACCTCTCCCTCTCTAATGTGCATAGTAAATCCACTAGTGCTTGAAGCCCCATCTATGTATGTCTGAAGTGGGCTACTCTGATGCTCTAATGTGCACTCTATATAGACCATTAGGGAATCCAATCGTTCCCTAGCGTGAGTCAGTTTGGTTGCTGACTCGGAAAAAAATCGCTCTCATGACCTCCAACTCCTCATTATGTTATAGAATAAACTCTCACACTATCATGGCCTTCTTCTTCAATGCTATAAGGTCATCTTGGAACTGATGAAATTGTTGTGGGTGAGCATCATCTAATACCATTATATCCCCTGACACCTCATCAATGGTGGACATGACTCCCAGTACCTTGCCAATATGTTGTGTACTACTATCACCTAAAAACTCAGAGAATACCGTGGACACCTCACTAATGGATATCTCAATAGTGAATGGCACCTTTTCAATGGTGGACACCTATGTGTCTTTTGGAACCTCATCAATGGTGGACACCTATGTGTCTTTTGGAACCTTGTCAATAGTGGACACCTATGTGTCTTTTGGAACCTTGTCAATGGATGGCCCTATGGGTTTATGCCTCACTCTCTCCTCTATCATGTCAACCAGAGCAGTCAAGGGAGTTTCTAACAAGGGTGACTCATGCATCACACTAGGTGTATCTACGTTCTCCCCACAATCCTTTGTGCCCTCAACCTCATGCTCAACCTCCTCCTCAGGCTCCTGATATCTAAATCTAGGTCTCCACCAATAATAATGCCCCTAGTCTCACCCTCAAACGATCCATGTCATGTCTACTCCTTTTGAGGAGATCTGGTGCTTTGATTCTATCGACTCCCCCCATATGGTGTAGATGGTTGCACCCACACGACTTGTGTACCTCTAGTGTGTTTGTTGTAAGGATGAGGATGGATTCAGTCTATCACCTTCCTTAAATAGACCAACCTCTCATCATTCCAGCATATTCCACCCCAGGATTCCTGCATATTGAAACTCCCTTGAGTCATGGGTTGTGTATGGTTTAACTCATCATTGTGCATACATGCCCAAATCTCTCATGATCTTGTTGGCTACCCCACATCTAGCCAAGATCATGGCTCTTATACCACTATAATATTCCTAATGGAATTATGCAGTGAATAACTAAAGAATGAACTAGAAAATGACCAAAAATGTTAATACACAAGGCACCAAAACACCCAACACAAATTTTAGAACAACAACTAAACCATTTTATTAAAACTTTGGAATAAATGGGAGTACAATAACAAGGAACAAGTTCACATGGTCTTGCATAACAAAGATGAAGCAAACCCAGGTGAGAAAGATTCCCCAATGAGTAGAAATATCGACCCCCAAACTACCTCTACATGGCCCAGAAATTGTGCCACTGCTGCTATCTGAAAATGGTTTGAATTCCCTGCTAAGATGCCCAGCATTGCCTGAAATTGTTTTTGTAGCATCCTTGTAATTTTCCCCACAAGACCTAGAAAGGAATCGGTCTCAATCCTTCACACCAGAAAACCCACAAAATGGTGCCAACTATCATACTAATAAAACACAATGTTGAACAAAATGGTATTTCAGTCCTGAATACTACCTCGAAAATTCTGCAAATTTAACTAGGACCTCTCCTCCAAATGCCCATAAAGCTTTGGGCTTAATTCTAACCTTCCAAAATTACCCCCAAATAGAGTGAGCTCCTCCCTTTTTTGGGAAATTCGTTCCACCCATAATTTTGTTGCAAAATCCCACCAAAAATAGCTGATAAACCCCTCTAATAATTCCCCTGGTGTCCCCTAGCACAATTCACCCCCAACTCCAGTCTATCCTCCACAATAAATGGTTCTCCACTAGTGATTGCACAGGCTCCCAGTCAACCACTCCTACGCATGCTCGGGAAGAGAATTTTGGCATGTAGTGTTGCCACCAAATCAACATGTAAATCTCCTGCAAATGTTGCAAAATACTCAAAATATGGGCCTCTAATTTTCCCATAACAATCAATGATCTTTAGCTCTCTCCTCCCACATGTGTGTGGTATTTTCCTACGCCCCAACATACATATAGAATAGCATGATTTCACTTGTACAATCCCTCTGGTACAACCTCTAATCTATAGCAATGCTCCCCTAGGGCACTCAAAGTCCACTGAAGAAGGAGTTGAGATTTCCCTGTGGAAATCTTGTGTGTCGAACATCACTCTACTGACCTAGCTAAGTAGCTTGAGCGAACAATGTTTTAGATGTCAAATGAGCAAAGTCCCTAAAATGAGTGCTCCACCTTCCATTTATAATTTATTCCCCCTTCTCTTTTCTTGTGGGCTCCACCCAATGAATTTCCCTTTTCCCTCTTCTCTCTCCAATTCAAGCTCTCCAAGGGGTGTATATTCCCTCATGGAGTGGCCCCCACCTTCCACTAGCTCCACGATTTTCCTTTTTATCTAACTGGATCCATTTCTTTACCCAAAAATTAAATCTTCTTTTGATTTATCCCCTTTACTACGTTTTAATGCAAAATATCTCCCAATTGCTAAAATTGAAAAAATGGAAATTCTTCTTAACAAAATTAATTAATTGGGGATATTACACATTCATGGATTTTACATTATTTACACAAGATTTCTTACCATATTGATCATATGGAGTTGTTGGAGCTCTATGTCCATCCACTACATATTTCCAAATGTCAAAACCAAGAGACATTAGATAAGTCCTCATCCTTACCCTCCAAAACATAATTTGTTCCCTCAAATAATGGTATCTACTTGTGAAAAAACCTTGATGACTTCCCATGGTCCCTTTAAGATATTTCTTTTAGCAATTGGACTACTTCTAAAGGAACCTACTTTGATAGAAATTTTTGAATTCACACTTATACTGAAAAGGTGGGGGGAGGGGGGGTAGGGATGAATTAATATAAGACAATTTCTTACTTATTTAAGCATTCATGAATCATAGCGAAACAATATCACATACAAAACACATGATATAAATGAAAAATTATTTATAATGTATCTTTATAGTCACCAACATTTTGTTACAAACTTTGTAGGCACCAACCTATGGGAGATACCAATCCCTCCTACTATAATATTTGTAGGAACCAACCTATAATATGCATCAATCCCCTTTGTCATAAAATTTGTGGACACCAACTTATAGGAGACACCAATCCCCTTAGCTATAATATTTCTAAGCATCGACCTACAATAAACACCAATCCCCTCTGCTACAAGAGTTTTTGGCATTAACCTATAAGAGACACCAATACCATCTAATGTAAATATTAATAGGAACCAACCTACTAGAGACACCAATCCACATCCTTACAAATAATCATAGGATCCAACCTAATTTACCAAGTTTTCTTGCTACTTTTTGTTGGAAATAATACTGAGAGGGGGGGGTGAATCAGTATTATCACATTAATAAAACTTTTCATTTCCAAACTCTGATTCATATATGCTACTTCCACAACTTCTTATGATGAGTGCATTAGAACATTATCAACC
>APFE030206609.1:137307-164725 GCA_000404065.3 Pinus taeda | reverse complement strand
ACAAAAACGTCAGAATAGTAAAAAATAATGTATATGTTTCAATGCATTGATTTGTTTTCCATTTTTTAATCTTTATTTGTTGGACATTTAGTTTTATAACACATTTTATAGTTTTGAAACATGAAACAACTCATTTGAGTAAAGGCATAGAAACCAACTCCCAAAATGTTCCATCCATTGATGTTAGAAGTGAACAACAACCATATCATAACCCTCATCCACATCAAGAAGAAAATGTAAATTTTGAAATCTTTTATGACAAAGATACCTTTACATGCAGATCATAAATTTGGAAAGACCCTGTCATAGATCCATTCCACACGCTTCAAATTTGGGAAGGAATCTCATGTCCCTGAATATGAAGTACATTTTATAAGAAATTTTACTCTAACAAATGGTTCTAAACATGGTTTGACCGATAAAGATTGTATTCATTTTGATCAAAACATGATTAAAGTGCATAAAATATTTTGAGCAAAGATAGATAGATTGTTAGTTGTCCAAATGTGCCACATTTTGTAAGAATCATATTAAAATTCATGTTGATAAAGTCAAATTTGGGTAAGTGAATTGTTGTAATTGTTGTAAAGTCAAATCGAACTCATAATTATTGGATACCAATGCTATATAAGTTGAATTATCCTTTTAATTAAATAATTCATAAGCATGTTATTTAAAATAAAATAAAATTAGTCACTCTTGAACACATTTAATTGCAACCGAAGTAGCTATTAGCTTGTTGGGAATTGTGGCTTGTAAAGTTTGATATTTACTCATCCCACAAAAGACGTTTTAATTTAAATATGATTTTTGAGGTCGAGGATAAAATGATGGTTGTCATTTGGCTATTTGGCTTTGGGGTTTGAGAGAGATGTTGGCTTTGGGCTTGTCTTGGGATTTGGAAAAATAAAATAAATAAATAAATAAATATCGTATTTTGACTCTTAGTGTTCAACACTTCTCTATATTATTGATGGTTGGTAAGGTGGAACCTTACATATGGTATCAGCGCCAAGTTAAAACACTAGGGCCTAATTGTCCAACATGATTGCTTGTAGGTTAATGCATGAATGTTGATTTTTCATGCATCTTGAATTATTGTGTATGTTGACTTGGAAGCATATTGATTGCATAAATGATATTATTATGTCATTTAGAGACTCATGAAAGAAAAAGAATTCCTTACATTCTTTTATATTTTTGTTAAGGAAAATTATCAGAAATATGATAAAGGACTTAAAGACATGTTGGCAAAAGATGTGTTTGAGAATTTGGGGCTAAACCCAAGCATGTGAATGTCTTAATTTTCAATGGGTGAGTGAGATATAAGGAGAGGATGCAAGGTTGCATATATAGTTAATGCATCATTACCAATGTGATATGGTCCTATTAGCCATATTTACTAGCTTAAGTTGTATCTACCAAGAAAAATATTGGCCTAATATAAACTATAGTATGATGACCTTGGTGTGTATTCTTTGGTAATGTGTAACATGTCTAAGGTCAAGATGCAATTAACATGTTGATTGAATTCACCATGTTAATTTTGACTCTTTTCTTACCTACACTTATGGAAACATAACATAAGCTACGTTGAAGGATCTCACTTTTAATTGTGAATGTAGGTTCAAGAGTAACATATGTGCATTAATTTCATGTGTTAAAATATGATTTGGGAATACATTTTTAATTAGTAATAATGGAATTTCTGTGATTTATTTGATGTGAATTTGTGTAGTTTGGGTTGACATTATGCGTCAAATAACTTGAAATTACTCAAATACTAGGTTAAGTTATGACCTTCCTAATAAACAAGAGGCTTAAATGACTGGTGTATGAAGGGTTGTGGAAGCCATTTTAAGGAACACTTAAAAGTTATGTTTTCCTTAAGTTATGTCTGGGTGTGGAATCCATACTAGCATATATATGAACTAATGTATTGGAGTGGAATCCATACTAGCATATATCCACTAGGTAAGGTATGGGTGCGGAATACATACTAACGTATATCTATGAGCTAAGTAATTTTTCTAGTTAGAATGAACAAATTATTTTGATGAAATCTCATAGACATGATTAAAGAGGAATGATTATGTGTAATTAAATTTAAATGGATAGAGGTTCATAACGTGAATTTTCTTGAGATTTAAATTGATTATTTTCATTTTATTACAAGTTAAGATACTAAGATTAATATAGTGAACACAATTAAGTGGTTTAGGATGTTTGGAATAACTGATTTTGATATATGGAATCAAGTTTCAAGTAGGCATCTATCCTCTAGTATTGTAATTGTTTTGTATGTATTGTAATTGTTTTGTATTGTATTGTATTTTAGAGAGAGAGAGAGAGAGAGATGAAATATATTTTCTATCAGCTTAAGACAAATTAGATCTAGGAAATCCATAATAGTCTCCTTAATAATTTTATCAATTGGATATTTATTGAATTATATTTAAACTATTTTAATTAGATAAATTGTGATGATTGAAATCATTAAATTTTATAAACTGTTGTTAGTTAGGACATCGAGTCAAAATTTAAATTGTTTATGAACTTGGTGCACTGCTTTCTTGAAATTTGATTAACTTATAAATTGTTAAGATAATAACATTTTTAGAAGATAAACATGCTTTTTGGTGAGAACTTTGTTTTATTTGAACTTAAAGGAAAAATATTTGTGATTAATGAAAAACTTATTTGAGTTCTTGTTTTACAAGAATATGTGTTTGTGCCATTTTTTGAGGGAGAAATTGAAGGAAAGTGAGATCACATTTTGATGCATTGGAATTGTTGCATGATTTAGGAACCTAAGATGATTGTATTGTATGTGGAATGGAAGAGATTGTTGGATTTAGGAATTTTTGTTTGGATGTATAGTTGTATGAGAAGCCCTACAAAAGGTTGTATTACTTTTGAGCGCGGATGGTAATTGTCCTTAAGAAATAAAATAAAACCTTATCTTTAGGTTAGAAATTCCCTTGTGATAGTCTAAATCTTCATAGTTTGAGAAGTGTATTATGGCTTTTTTTTGTATATGCATTAATAATAAGGAATAAGACCTTAAACCAAATGAATTGATTAATTATTGAATAGAAATCATGAGCAATTTTTTAGTTGGAAAAAATGATGACTTGCAATTATCAAGATATTACCATATTTGCATAATTATGAGAGTTATTATTGATTACAAACATGTAAAAACAATATACGTTTATTTTTTTTTGGAATGAATATATTCCAACGGAGTCATTCATAATTGATTCTCAAGTAAGAGAAGTGAATAATAATGAAGATTATGGGAACTAAGGAATCATCTATAATAGACAAGTGGGTCACTGAGGACTATATGGAACCTTATCTTGTTAGTTAAAAAAATAAAAATAAAGAAAATTATGCCTTGAACCTCAAATTGTGATTTTTTTCCTAAAGAGTAAACATTTAGTAAAAACTCTATGTAGATCCTAAATAATTTTAATGTAGGGATGTATTATGAAATGAAAAAGGGAAAATTGGGAATGAGAAACCATAAATCAAGCTGGATGTAAGAGTAGGTTATATATATGGCATGTTTCATTACATAGTTTCAATGGTAATTGTATGTGGGTAATTTGATGATTCTTGTATGCAAATTTGATTGTGTGATGGAATGGACCATCATTTTTGTTTATACAACTAATGTGGGAGTTGTTTGTGAGTTAGAAAGATCATTTTTCTATAGAACCGAAGATAATGAGACATGAAAGATTATTGAATTTTTAATGCATTACATAGGGAAAATAAAATCATGTGTTATATGATACCATTGTCCTTTATATGAATAGATGTTATATATGTTATACCATTTATATATAATAGTGCCTAGACATAATATGCTTGTTTAGATAATTTTTTTGATATAGTATATATTGTGGTGTATGTAAAAAGCTATGAGTGGCATAAGCATACATGGTACTTGATTAATAATGGCATGTTTTGTCTTCATGGACAACTGAATTGGCCTTTATAAAGATATATATAAACTAAATAGATATCTATATAAATAGATATCTAACAACTATAAGAAAACTTCCGGCCAAGTTTAATCCAAGAGGGGCAGTATGTAGTGTCCCACCTTGGCAAGGTTAGTTTTGTGACACTTAGAGAGAGTGATTTTGATGTAATGATATAAGACTATGTGTGATAGACTTATGTACATGATTATATCCTATAGACCTGTTTTGGGTCACCTGGTTTCTATGTTATTATGATAATATCTATGGTTGTGTGTATAAGAGTTTATTTTGGTTAAGATCATATTATCAAAGTTTTCTATTTTGGTATCCTAATTTGGACATGGGTGTATGGCAAGGATGGTGATCCAAGATTGAAAAAAACAGATCCATGGATGATCATGGTTATGTGGAACATATGGTTAACATGATTTATGGATGATATATGATTTGTATGATTACATATTCATAATCTTGTACTAAGTAGTATGTGGCAAGGGACCTATTTATTTGCAAGCAAGGAAGGTCAAATTACAAATGTTTGTGGAAATCATTATAGATGATTTCTATGATTATAAATTTTTAATATTGTATTGAGAAAGATGTGGTAGGGTACATGGCTATTTAAAAAGAAGGATTCTAAAATTATAAATTACTGTGGAAGTCACAGTATATGATTTTTATGATTATATATGTTTAATCTTGTATTGAGAAAGATGTGACAGGGGACATGGTTATTTGCTAACAAGGATGTTCAAATTATAAATGGTTTCAGAATTCATTTCTCCAGAACCAGAAGTTACGCACAATATTTGGTAAAATGTGAATAAGTTAATTATGAAATTTCTTTGATTCCTTTGATCAATGAGATTGTGAAGTTTGTACGTCTTGGAACAAGGCCTTACCAATGAACCATCAGACCGGTATGAGCTCATAATCAATACCTTAAGGGGACGTGTGGAGTTTTAAAGAAGAGTAGATGAGAAGCCATGTAAATTAGGGTGCGGATTCCTAAGTCCATGAAAGATAAATACATGGAGTCATGGATCTATAATAAAATGATTAGGGTCTGGAGTCCTAAATTCAAGAAAGATAAAGACGTGGATTCTTGGATCTATAATAAAAGGATTGGGAAGCAGAGTCCTAAATATTTAAAATATCAAGGTGTGGAATATTGGAATCATTGGAGTAGATCAGGGTGTGGATTCCTAAATATTTGGAATATCAATGTGAGGAATCGTGAAATCCTTGGACCAGATCAGGATGCAGAGTCTTCAATCTACTATGGCATGATGATGCATGCAATAGGTATGTGGAATCACTATTGTTTGGAAAAAAATAACACTCAGAGGAAGCTAAGGGATGAAGTTACTTAATAAAATATCATTTCTGACAATTTTGGACTGACTTTCTAAAAATAGAAATTCATGTCTACCATCTCAAGTATGAATCTCCAAAAATAGTAATTCAACTTCAATTAATGGGTAATCAAGCATACTTTAAGGAAAATAACTTAAATTATAATTAATCAATCCTAATAGCTATATCTTGACTTAATCCTCAATGTTATTAATATTATTAATATTACTATCATCTTTTATGAGGCTCTAATATTATTATTAAAATGGAATTACAAGTCACCTTCATCTCCTAAATTGCTTCACATCTCTCCTTCCTTTATGATTCTCATGGCTCTATGTAACTGTCTCTCTTTTAATAATACATTACACTCTTTTTTATGTACTCATCAAATAGTCCCATATTTCTCTTACACTCATTAAAGACATGTCATATAAGATTCCTCTTATGCTCTCTTTAATGCATATGTTACACTTTCCTTAACTAAGGCATACATATTACTCATCATTTATAACAAGAATTTGTTTCTCCTCCTATGTAAGTGTCTCATGTATTCTCACTTAGGGGAGGTGCATTATGATACGAAGAGTTGGAGAGATTTAAAAAAAAAAACTATGAGAGGGAGAGACTTGGAGACTATCTAATTTCTTTTGAAATCAATTTGAAATTCCTAAATTAAATTAGTAAGTATCTCTACTTGGTGTAGATTACCATGAGTGGTATGGGAGGAAGTAAAAATTATCTTACTTAGCTTGCCTTGTATATCTCTCTACTACCATATTTTCTATTTCTTTTGATATCTTACATCTCGGGGGTTCTAGGGGGAGAAATTCGCCTTGGATATGGTTGGGTGGAAAGCCGGATGGTTCAAATGATTTGGTTAAGGGTTCAAATATGGATCTTTTTCTCAGTGATGGGAGTTGAATATCTCTTTAGGGATAATCTTCATTGCCTTAAGATTGCAGTATAGATTTCGCATAAAATAAAAGGTAGAAATTTAAATTGTTGTAAGAATTTAGTTTTGGTTTAAGCTTATGTTATTTGGAGTCTTATTGGCTAGTTGAAATGGAAGACTAAGAGTGGTCTATATGTATGGATGTTCAGATCTCAAGCTTTTGTGGAATTATTATTGTGTATTTTATTGTACTAACCTTGGTATTGTAGCATTTGATAAAGGAAAGACAAATATTGTTTAAGGTAATTGCACTAAAGAAATTCCAAAGGACTTGGGTAAGAGTCTCATGAGTTATGGTTTTGGTTTTAGAAAATTAGATGCATGCTTTAGAAAAGGTTTGAGAATATTTTGCAAGTGTTTCAAAAAGTCCATGAATGAATAATTCTATCAATTTATTTATGCATGAATAAGTGCTAACTTTAATCTTTCAAGAGAAGTAAGAAAATAGAAATTTACCTAAAATATATGTGGAGGAATTATAGAATCAACACTTAAAAGAAAATCCAAAAAAAATAATGGCAACTAAAATATGGTTTGGAAGGTCAAAGGCTTGAGGTAAGTTTGAGGTAAATTTTAATTATGGTTTATGTTTCAATTTCAATAATTCAATGTTTTGTGATTCAAGATTCTTTTATAGTACTATTAGTTTTGACAGAAAGCCTTAATGGTTGTAGCATTCAGGGTTGCCATCTGTTTTGCAAATTGTAGTAATGGTTGTGAAAAGCTTGTCAAATAATGTCAAAGGAATTAGCTTGTGGGTTGTAAAATGGTTCAAGAACTCATATTCTGGATTTAGAAATGTGTGAATTTGATCAAAATTGGATCATTATATATTTTTTCATCCATATCAATGAATTTGGAGTGGAAAGGGTGGAGGAATCTACTCACAGGACTGTTTTTACTGACGGGACCCAATTTGGCGAAAAGGTGTCCAAAACCTTCTGGGAGCATTTTGAGGCATCAAATGACGTTTTTTGGGCGTAAAAATTTGTTGCTTAAGTGCAGAACCTTTTCATGTTATTCTACACACACACACAGATTTCCAATCACGTAAGAATCACATCAATCACAGTCCATATGCAAACATTATGCCACTTAGAAGGTGACCTTGATGTTTTCACACCTATAGTTCAGGAGCATTCTGCGTCAGCCCCCATGATTTATGGAAAATGGGCTGGCCATGTATTTTTGATGTACTCAAACTTAACCACTAATAGGCTATCAGGTTGTGTTATAACTAGGCCACTACGAGGAACAAACATTCCATTATTTTGAGAGAATTTTGTTCCATAGTTGCGGAAGGATAGGCAAGAGAGATAGGAAGTAGAGAGAATAGAGATGATATGTGCATTGTGGTATCCCATGGGCCACATACATTACTTCTTTGTATCTGTAGCTATATTTCTAGACAGAGAAAGAGAGTGAAGTGACCTCACCTTCCAGTTGGGTTTTCTCTGGAAAGGGTTTCCGAGAGAGAATATCTTGTGTATTATGTGTGTGTGAGCTTATTTTTTCATTCTCTACTTTTCTTTTTGATTTAATGTACATGCATGCACTAATTACAATTAATTTTATAGATCTAGAAATTACATGAAATTGTAATAGTGTAGAATCTCAGATTTTTAATATAATATTATCATATTTGTTGTGACAAAGTGTCTAGTGGAATATCCAAGGTAGCTTATGGATCATTTGGTACCAGAGATGCTTTCTTTGGGTATTTTTTTAGAGATTTTAGGGATCTAGATCAGTGAGGCCGAAAATCGCAAAACCCTAATCATGGGAAATGAATATGTAAATGAACCTCATGATCCTGCAGAGGTGAGGTTTTCGTAGCTCGAAGAGCAACTTGCGGATATAAATCGTAATTTAAACCTCCTCATGGGAGCCCTAACCAATAAGCTGGGGATATTTGGAGAAGAAACGTGTTCGAATGTAGAGGAAAAATAAAAAGGGGGATCGGGAGACTGGGAAGATGCAGAGAACCAGGTGAACAAAGAACTTGGAAAGGATCAACCAAGTTTGAGCGTCATGAACCAATCCCTGTTTAAATTAGAATAACAAGTAGATATCAATCCATACCACAAAAATATCGACACTCTAAAGCTAAACCATTGGTTCCAACAACTGGAAGTTTATTTTAGTATCCATCAGATTGAGGAAGGGTAGAAGATCTCATTCACCTAACTGAAATTGAAGGGCCATGCACTGACTTGGTGGGAGAGCCACATGGAAACCCTGAGGTTGGAGAGAGAACCTCCAATGAATAAGTGGGAGGATTTCAAAACCTGAGCTCATTAAGTCACAATTTTATCCCATTGGGTACGAGAATACCACTAGATCCAGTGGCATTACTTCAAGCAAAGTATGTGCCAAAACGTGCAACTAGAAAATTTAGAAAGATGGCTATAATGTTTGGTATCACTCCAAAGAACCTAGATGTACTCCTCAAGTATTTGGGGGTTTTGCATTGCCATCTGTGTGAGAAAGTGATGTTGTTCAAGCCAAAAACAATGGACAATTTCTGTGTACAAGCATAATACCTGGTGAACATAGGCCTGAAAAGAGCACAATCAAGTGGATTTAAGAAAAAGGAGAAAAAATATGCTTCTAAGGAGGGGAATAAGAACCAAAATGCGGGAAATATAAAAAATATGATAGCCATAACACACTAGTGCAAAGATCCTAGTAACCACTGCAACCAATACAACATTGATGGCCATACAGACGAGAAGTGTTGGAAGTTGCATCCAAAGCTAAACCGAGAGAACAAGAAGAAAGATAACAAGAAGAAGAATAACATGACCACTGATTTGAGCAACCGAGCTAAAAGCAGATCAGATGCAGATGAGAAGATCGTTTATACATCAATGTAGGAGGAGGTGAATCTGAGTATCCTTTAGCAACAAGAAGAGAAAGAAATGACCAAAAGTCTTCCATGTAAAGATACATGTCAAGAAGGTGAAGATTGATGCTCTATTTGACACAATATCGCATGAAAATCTCATTGTAGCAGATCTAGTGAAGAAGTTGGAGCTGGAGGTTCATGAGCATCCAAACCCATATCCACTGGGATTGGTACAAAAGGATGCAGAGCTAAAGGTAACAAAGCAATGCAAAACTAGATTTGCTATTAGTGCTCATTTTATTGATGAAGTAGATTTGGATGTGGTTCCCCTTGATGTATGTGTAGTCATGTTTGGGATTCCATACATGTACATGCATGACGCAATATTCATGATGAGATCTAACTAGTACTGGCTCATCAAGGATGGAAAATCTTCCATCATCAACATGCACAAAGGAAAGTAGAATATTTCATTGGTAAGTGCCAAGCAAGCCAAGAAATTGATCAATTCTAACAAGAAGTACGTTTTATTTTTTAAGGGAAAGTCAACTTGTAGAGGAGTCAATAAGAGGAAAGGCATACATAGGGGGGTGTAATAAGAAACACAAACAACAAATGGAGGAGCTGTTACAAACATACAAGGACATTTTCCAAGAGCCTAAAGCCCCCTAAAAGAGAAGTGGAGCATGAGATCCAGCTATTTCCAGACTCCCCATTGCCAAATATTGGGCTATACAGACAGTCTATTATAGAAGCAAGTGAGGTGAAGAAACAGTTGCAACAACTTCTGGAATAGGGTGTAATTCGACCAAGTACATCACCATGTGGGTCACCCACCATCATTGTGCCAAAGAAGGATGGGACTTGGCAGATGTGTATAGATTACAGAGTGTTGAATAAAATCATGCTCAATAATAGATACCCCTTGCCTAGGATATATGATCTACTAGATTAGTTGCAGTGAGAAAATTATTTCACCAAGCTGGACTTGAAGTCTAGATATTGAGCCCTTTTATAGATTTATGTTTTATTATCTATTTGCATGATATACTCGTATATAGTGAAACTTGGGAGGATCATATTTCACATTTGACACAAGCACTAAAAGAATTAAAGAAACACCAACTAATAAAAAATATCAATAAGTGTGATATTGCACAACAAAGCTTGGTGTATTTTGGGTATGTTATTGGTGGAGGAGAATTGAAGATAGATCCTTCCAAGATGTAGGCCATCATGAAATAGAAGGTGCATACTAATGTTATTGAGGTTAGGAGTTTCATTTGGGTAGCACAATAGTTGAGGAAATTCATAGCCTCATTTTCAGTGGTAGTAGCATCACTCCACACCATAACAATAAGTGACAAGAGTTTTTAGTGGGGAAAAGGTTAGCATAAGGCTTTCGATGATTTAAATAATAAGATCAGTGAAGCACTAGTTATAGAATTATCAAACTTGCAACAAACCTTTGAAGTGGAGACTGATGCGAGTGGGTATGCTATGGGCGTTGTCTTGAAGTAAGGAGGAATGTTCGTTTGCTACAATTCTGAATTATTTCATGGGGCACTTCTTAACTACCTGACCTATGATAAGGAGCTCTATTCCATGGTGGAAGTTGTGAAGAAGTGAAATCACTATCTAATGGGAAAGGAGACAATAATCCACATAGATCAGCAGCCATTAAAATACTTGCAGGCCCAGAATAAGCTACAATAGAGCAAGCATTAGAAGTGGATGGGATTTTTATAGAAGTTTAATTTGGTGATCAAGTATAAGAAGGGAAACACAAGAAAGTTGGATGATATGCATTCAAGTCCACCCACATCAAATATTATAGCTTTGGGGACTCTTATGCACATGAATCCATTCACCCATGATGAATACATAAAACCATATTCAAAAGATGAGGACTTCAAGGAGGTGTATTACCAGTTGCATTGTGAGATTCATGTGCATGATGGTGATAACACCATTGATTACCATCTCTAGGATGGGTTTCTATACATGTTGTATAAGCTATGTGTTCCTAAAGGTGAGCGCTTGCAGTTGATTAGAGAGGCTCACACCTCCAATGTTACATGGAACTTTGGTGTATGGAAGACCATGGATAACTTGTAGAGGTATGTGTATTGGCCCAAGATGCATGCAGAGGTAGATGGGTTCATAAGTGGATGCATGCTTTGTTGTATCAGCAAGCCAAACAACCGGAAATAGGGTATGTATCATCCATTACCTATACCTACTCATCCTTGGGAAAGCATTCCCATAGAATTTGTGAGAGGTATACCGAAGACTAGGAAGGGACATGACTACATGTTCGTGGTAGTTGATAGGTCTAGCAAGATGTGTATTCTGATGCCCTCTAAAACGACCATCCGTGGACAAGAAGAAACAAACTTGTTCTTTGGACAAGTCTGGGTGCACTTTGAGATACAAAGGAGCATCACTTCAAATAGGGATACAAGATTTCTTAGTGCATTCTGGACTACATTGTGGGAGAAGATGGACACGAAGTTAAAGATATCTACAACATTCCATCCACAAACAGATGAGTATACAGAAGTAGTCAACAAGAATTTGGTGCAAATTCTTAGGGGTTACAACCAGAAGCATCCAAAGACCTAGGATGAAAATATGGTATATATAAAACATTCTTATAATAGAGTAGTCCACACCTCTATAGGAAAGTCCCCATTTCCGAATTGTTTTAGATATTTTCTACCTTCACCTTTTGATATTGCATACAGATAATAAGGACGAGTGAGGGAAGATCTTACAAGGGATTATTTAAGGGATGAAACATTTATAGAGAAGATTAGGAAGATTCATATATAGGTACAAGAAACACTGCGGAAGTCACAGGAGAAGTATAAGGCCAGACATGATCAACACAGAACAAATAAATCATTCAAGGTGGGAGATAGAGTATGGATATAGTTCAACAAGGAGAGGTTGTAGGGGCCTGGTAATAAAATGAAGTATCTCAAATACGACCCCTTTCATACATTTCAAAAGCTGGGTGATAATTACTATAAACTCATTTTAACACCATATATTCACATTTACTAAGTTGCGAATGTATAGAATTTGAAACTCTATGAGCCTTGCATGCTAGATCAGGAAGAGGAACATGTCCTACCTTCTGTGGAGGATTTGGCACCAAATGCTCAGGTAGAGTTGAAAGAATATATATTTTTGTAGAAGAGATCCATAGTTACAATATAGGGGCAACATGACCTTTGGAATATTGGGTTGAAGGGACAACTTCTAGGTAAAGCTAAATGGTACACCAGAGAGAAGGTGGAGGAAAAATTTCCTCACCTCCTTTAGTAAAAGCTTTTGTCAACCAAAATCCTCCCAAAATGGGGAGGTGAAATTCGAATTGGATCATTATATTCTTTTTCATCCACCTCGATGCATTTGGAGTCGAAAAGGTGGAGGAATCAGCTCACATGGTTGTTTTTACCTACGGGACCCAATTTGGAAAAATAGGGTCTAAATCCTTCTGAGAGTGTTTTGAGACATCAAGTGATGTTTCTTTATGGGAAATATTTTATGCTAAATCATTTCACCTTTTAATTATATTGTACACATAAAGAAATTTCCAATGGTGCAATAATCCTGCTAATCAGAGTTCATATGCAAAAGTTACGCCACTCAGAAGTTGACCTTCCTTTTTTTATACCTATAGTTTAGGAAGATGCCAGGCTAGCCCCCATTATTCATGGAAAAGGGGCTAGCCATGTGTTTTTGATGTAAAATAATCTACAATGGTATAATTTGTAACTCTAGTTAAGATTTTATGCCGTCAAACTTAACCAATAGTACGCTATCGAGTTGTGTTATAACCGAGCCACTAGGAGGAAGATGCATTCCACTCTTTCGAGAGAATTTTGTTCCATAGTTAAGAAAATATAACTAGTAGAGATAGGAGGTAGAGCACACAGAGAGGATTTGTGCATTGTATCAGCCCACGGGCAACAAACGTTACTTCTTTGTATCTACAGCCATATTTCCAAACAGAGAAGGAGAGCGAAGCAACCTCACCTTCCAGCTGGGCTTTCTCTCGAAAGGGTTTCCCAAAGAGCAAATATTGTGTATTATGTGTGTGAGAGATTATTTTTTCATTTTCTAATTTTCTTCTTGATTAAATTTTACATGCATGCACTAATTATAGTTAATTTTATAGATCTAGAAATCAAATGAAACTGTAATAGTGTAGAATCTCATATTTTTAATATAATATTATCAGATCTGTTGTGACGAAATATCTAGTGGAATGTCAACAAAATTTTATGACTCAAAATTTAATGAAAATATCTTAGTAACATAAATATGGATTGTATTTTCTCATGTAGAGCTATAAATGAAATTTTGTATTCCATGTGTTGACAAAATTCGTAAATGAGATATTAAGGATCTAATTTTTTGTTGTTTTAAAGAATCACATCCTTGAGTGTTTTGGTTGTGACTCAGTCCAACATCAGGGGGTATCCATGCATTCAAGCCCTATAAACCCCCATTTGATTCCAAAAAAAGACATTTCAGAACCCAGATCGTAAACCTGTGCGATTTAGCATATTACTTTCTGTGTGTGCCTATTGTCAAGTTTTTGGTGAAGGATTAAGATGATTCAGTTTTTTTTTAATATGCCAATATTTGAAGTTTTAATTTATGAATTTTATGAGTTAAATAGGTTGAGTAAGAATCTTATATTCATTTTTCTAATGGTTTTCAAAATCGTCTTAAGAGATGATGGTCGCCAAGTAGTTGAAAAAATACCTCAACCATTGTATTGTATGCTTTCAAATTGTTTCTCATAATGCTTAAATGGTTGTAGCTATCTGTAATTATTATTTGTCTCTAGAAAAATCCCTAAGTGAAATTAGGATTTGTAACCAAGATGTTTTTGGAATGTCTCAACGAATATGTGTGGTAATCCCACTGAGTTAAAATTCATATTGATAAAGTCAAATTTGGGTAAGTGAATTGTTGTAATTGTTGTCAAGTCAAACTGAATTCATAATTATTGGATACCACTCCTATAAAAGTTTAATTATCCTTTTAAGTAAAGAATTAATAAGCATGTTATTTAAAATAAATTCAAATTAGTCACTCTTGAACACATTTAATTGCAACATAAGTAATGTTATCCTGACATCAAACATAATAGATCCAAAACCTTAGCATTCGTTCATCATTCCAATAAAACCAAATATGAAATTTGTATTGAAAATACCCGTATCTTAGCTATAATTAATCATTATTGTTGGCTTAAGGGGGCCTGACCTAGGTTCATATTTATTCATGCCAACCAACAAAACCCTAATTGTTGGCCCTTTCGACAACAACCCATGTGGCACAGGCTACAATCTCACCTGAAGTAGTATTGAGGGATGCTAGAACTAGGTTTCTGTATCCAAAGGCGTGTGTGGTGGTTTCCTAAGGTTCTTAGCTTAGATATTCCTTCATGTAGATCTATTCCTTCCGAATGTAAACTATTCTAACTCTATCAAAATGACCTTTAGATATTTGCAAAGGTACACCATCATACTTAACTTGCATAGAAGGTACAGATTCACTACTTTCGTGTAATAAATCGTATCCCTAGATCTGCCTTCACACAGATCTACCCTTTTTCGAATAGTTAATTACAAAAAAAAATATGTAATACTTTGCAAAGGTGGTTAATTACCCTTATCATGCATAAATATTATATATCACCGGGTTTCACGCAATAAAATACACTTTAATTTATAGAAAATTGATCATTGAGCGAAGATGCATAAACTTAAACAGAATCAAGGAATAAGACATAGATGTAATAGATTCGATCCAAAATAGTATTTATTAGAATTAACATTCAGTTACAGACTCTTTCCACCTTGCGCACTTAGCTGCAAGGGCCCACGCACTCAAGTATGGACTTACGAAGGTCTCCATGCACTTAGCTGCAAGAGCCTTCCCCTTTCGCCTAAGTATAGGAAACAAAATTTTCTTGCCTTAACACCTTTCCCTTACAATGCTTCTATCTTCAAAGTTATTCTCTTAGGCTCACTATGAATCATCTATATATAGCCTTTTCCTTACAATACCATGGCCCGCGAACCATGGGTGAGACTTAGAACTGACCTATCACCTACCCATATAAGGGGCTAAATCCCTTTTGACTCTTATTTAGCTTCATGCTTCGCTTACATGTTTCATGGAGTCTTTACATTCTTTAACAAAACTTATTGCAAAAATTGACTTAAATGTCAAAAACTTACCCTAGGGACCCTATCCCAACAAGACCCCAACACAAATATGGTTCCCTCGAGTCACTCAGCTAGCTTCTCCACTTTGTGGCAGAGTTCGCTGAACTCCATCTTCAATACTTCAAGGTCCATAAGGCTCTGTACTACGGCATGGTTCACTTCTTCGACCAACATATCTGTAGTTGGGTCCTCCATTGTGAGGCGCATGGTCCTTTGGGTTTGTTGAAAATTCTTCAGCTTCTCTTGAATAGCTAGAGAAATCTATCCTGGATCCTTTATCGATGGTTGAATTCTAGCCTTCAAAACTAATTCTTTGTGCTACATCTCCTCAACCTGTGCCTACAACATCTTCGCTTCCTATAAGTGTGTGAAGTACTGGACTAAAGCCAAAGTGTGCATAGTCACCTTGACCTATTCATACTTCTGTTGTACTTCTCGGATCTTTCTACACAATCTTTGCAGGTTTCGGTCCTCCTGCAAATTGGTCCACAAATCCATAACACTTTCAAGAACATGATGGTAGATTGTTATTGCAGTATCCAATGTAGACATATGCTTTGTGATGGTTGTGTTGCGCTACTCCCTGACCTTCGTTGGAGTAGTCAGTTGTAGTTTTGATTACAGTTTTGAGATATGCATCTGAAAATAAAAAGTGACTCTTCCTATCTCATCCTTAGACTCTCGTATTACAGAGGCTAGTTTTTGAATCTTTTTTGCTGCTACAGAATCTTCTAGAATGTGTAACTCTAGTGCTGAATTACATGCTTTTGTAATTGCAGATTCCAAGCTCTATCTTCGTACTGCTATTCCTTCTTTTTCTTTAAGATTCCGAGCCTTCTAGATGATGATCTATTTGTTGTTCAATTTAACTTCACTGATTATTGAGAGTGTGTGCTTCTCTATGATCCTAAGCTCATCTCAGACCCCCTAATGATGCTTGTGGAGGGTCTAAAGTAGAAGCGCAACTAAATTCACACCCACACCCTTGATCTTTCCAAGTTGGGTGTGGTCCTCCTCTAATTCTACGTGTAATATACCTTCTAGCAAGGGAATGAATCTAAGGTGTAGAGTTCATTCTATTCCCAAGACTCTCTCACTCGCTTGTGGGAGGCTTTGTTAAACCTCGCTTTCTTGTCCTACACTTTCCTGAATTATACCTGCTTGAATCTACAGCTCATGTAGATCCTTTTGGATGCTCCCCAGCATCTGCATGTATTGTTTCTCAAATTGACTCCACAGCTCTATCGTGGTATCGTAGACATCATCCCTAATCTCATCCAAGTCCTCGTAAGTAAGGACCATTGGATCTATGTGTGCTTGTTTATTTTAATGTTTCTTTTTCCTGGGTCTTGAGGTTGTCTCCTTAGTTCTCTTCTACAATTTTAAGGGAGTGCTTTTCTCATCCCCTTTGTCTCCACCCTGCTTGGATAGTTCCTATTCTTCAGTATGTTGGGAATCTGATGCTTCGACTTCCACTATGTCTTCTTTTTTGGCACACTCTTTCTTAGCATGCTCTTTCTCAACACACTCTTTTTCAGTAGCTTCCTTCGAAGGAGCTGCCTTAGCAGCGACATATTTCTTCTTTTTACTGGCCCTCTTGCATGTTGTTGCATTCTTTGCTTCCTTCTCCTTATGCTCATCTTTTATCTGCACAGAGGAGCTCTCTCCTCTTTTACTAGTTCCTGCGCAAAAGTCTATAGGCCCTTGCCACTTTGCTGGCCATAGTCCCATGATTTCCTGCACATCGGCCTCCGTAGCTAAGTATTGAAACTTGTGCCATATCTTCTTAGGGTCTCCACTCACCAAGATAGATCCATTATGGAAGTCAGCATTAAATTCCACGAAGGCATACAAATGCTCAAGCAAGGTGGGAGATAACCTTGGCCTCTAACTTATGACTATGCCGTGGTCCATCTGAACCAATATCCACAATATCTCTGACTCTGTGATCCTCTACAAATCCTTCATTGCCCACAGCGAAGCGAACTTCACTGCCTCTAGTAATTCTTCATCCTGCAGAGAGAACTAACTATCCTCCGATAGTCACCATGTAACTAGTACAATTAGGAGGAGGAGCCAGGCATAGTTAAATTCCTTGCTTTCCTCTTGAGCTTAGTGTAAATTTGTTAAAAAATCATTGCAGAGGTACTGCGCCCAATTGCACTACATCCCCTTTGTGCACTGTGCATCCAAAGAAATTACTCGCACTAGAACCTTGTTCGTGTGACATTTTCTCATGATCTTCCCACCCAAAAATTTAGCGGCAAACTACATCACCTTGTCTATAATTGAGCAGATGGAGTATCTGCACGAATTCTTGATGAGCCCAAACTTAGTTTTCATTCTATCTACAAGCTACTTCTCTTTGTTCTTACCTCCAAACTCCTTGGTTGGGTCCGCTACTTTATAGGGAAACTTCGAAATTCAATGGAACAAAATATCTATTAAGGCGGTGGGTTTAACTAACAACCAACACCCATCATGCACCAGCACGAGCAATTGGCACATACAAACAATATTGATAATTGATCGGTGGAAGTGTGGCACACACAGCGTATGCAACAATCTGGCCTGCATGATGCCTTTTACCCATTTCATTAGTTCCATCCTTGTGACCCCAGTCTCTTCATAGTAAATCTTGGTCATGTATTTATTGCTAGCCAAATGAGGAAATCTCTCATGGTCAGCAAGATCCCAATCCTCCATCTTTCACATCGGGATAACTGCTAAGAGCACACCTTGAAAAACTACTTCTTCTGGTAATAGTGGCATAGAGACCATGAATTTTCCTGAACCCAGGTCCTTGGTTACCTTCGCTTTCCCATTTTGTAAAGGGAGATATGGTGAGAGACTAGTAAGAGGCTCACCCTCATTGGCATCCAAATTGTGCACTCCATCACGAAGTTCTTCTGCGTGCAAATCCATGGGTTCCTTTAACTGCTTTGCCTTGTCCTTTCTTTATTTTTGCTGACCCTTTGTAGGATCCTTCCTTGGTGACTACCTCATCGGTATAGGTTGTAGTTTGTCCTACTTCTCCTTAGTAGCCGATTTCTTTAGCTTAGCAAAATATGGCGTTGTAGGCATGGATGGCATCGCTTCCATTGATATAATTTCATGGGTTAATGATTGAGAGATAATCAGTTCGGAACTAACTGGATTAGACATTTGTTCAGGTATAATCTTCAGGTTCCACTCTGGTAGTCGTGCAAATGCCAGACTAGAAACTAAATCCTCCCAAACCTTCTAATTCATATAGCGGGAACAAGAGGGATTATACCAATATTTCAAAAAGAAAAGTGTTGTTCAGCAGACCAACATGCCAGATTTATAGGCAATTTTGAATTCAAATCCGACCATTCCCTCTATTTTCTGATTATAAATGCATCTTTCATGGCATATCTCCAAATATTTTTACCATAAATGTCGCCTACCCGGTCCTCCTAATGGGATTTTCAAAACCCAATCATGAACAATGAATCCAACGTATACTTTTGGATCTGGCTTTATGGCATCAATCCCCGTGGCATAGCTCGCCCATCACATCTTCTCCTATCGCAACTTCTTATATCGCAACCTCTTTTGTCATACCATTTGCATCCATCACATATCCTCCTTACTGCATTTTCCTCTTCTTTGGGCAGTGTAGTTTATAGTCCCACTCTTCATTGCAACTGCGTGGAGTGCTCATATTGTCCTGCAACCATATAGTCATTGTGTAGGGGAAGGATCCCTTGTATACAACTTCATTCAACTTCCATTCACCCTTCTTGGGAACAATTCACCATTCATCTTCGCAAGTTGAATTGCGCCACCATCCGTGATTTCCTTGACTACATAGGGTCCCAACTAGTGCATTTGAAATTTACCTAAGAACTTTGATAACTTACTATCATAGAGAAAAACCAAATCGTTCACCTTGGAAGTGTGCAACTTAATATGGCTATCATGCTAGGAATTCACACATTATTTTTGCACTTGATGGTGAAATCCTGCAAGAAATCGGTCTTCTTCCAACTCCATCAACTATGTGAGTCGTTCCTCCGAGGTCTCACGATCTGTCATCTTCGTCAAATCTGGAATGTGCAAGCTTGGAAAAAAATATTCCATGGGAATCAACATCTCGATCCCATAAACTAACCTAAACGAGGTTTGACTTGTCAACTTCTTGCATGCCATCCTATATGCCCATAGGAATGTTGTTATGCATACATCCCAATTTTTCCTCTTCTTGTTAAAAACCTTTATCAAGGCACTCTCCAGAATCTTATTGAATGCTTCCACTGTACCTTTAGCTTGGGGATGATATGGTGTTCTCTTTTGATGGTAAACCTGGAATTATTCGAGCATTCCATTGATTATTTCATTTTAGAAATGTGTATCCCTATCACTCATCAATACCTTAGGACACCTAAACCGCGTTAAGACATATTCAAACAGGGACTTTGCAGCTATAGCAATAGTACAATCCTTTACTGGCTGTGCTTCGGCCCATTTGGTTAAATACTCCATCACAGTGATAATGTACCGCACACATATCTTCCTTCCTGGTGGTTGTATTAGACCTACAAAGTCAATTTCCCATTTTGTCGAATACCTGTAACGAAACATGAGGGTTTAAGGGAAGTTCATCTCTTCACGAAGGATTGACCATCCTTTGGAAAGCATCGCATGCTTTACAAAATGGCTTAAAGTCTTCACACCATAACCCTATGCGCAAAATCTTTTGTGCAGTCAATCTACCTACATAGTGTCCTCCCGCAATGCCTCCAGGTGCTTTGGCAAGTATACTAGCGCACTCAAACTCTGGAACATATCGATGCAATATTTCATCTATCCCCATATTATACAAATTTTCTGCTATAACAGAAAAATTAGTAGTGCAGACCACCAGTTCCTTCCTCTTTTGAGTAGAATACATTTCTGTAGTTGTTCCTATAGACAGAAAATAAATTATATCAACAAAATTGTCATCCACAATGTGCATAGCAAAGAGCTATGCATACGAAAAACCTTCCTCCAAACTAGCTGGTTCTTCACCAATTTCGATCTGGGATAGGTGGTTTGGTATTTAATTCAACCTTCCATGTTTCACAATCACTTCAAAGTTATACTCCTAAAACAATAATAAACATTTGCATATTTACCCGCCCAACACAGTCTTATTGACCAGGTATTTCCGTGTGGAATGATATGTATACATTTTGAAATGTGCTCCCAACAAGTAATGCTACAACATTTTTGGCATGTAGAGCATCACCAACCCCTCGTGCTCTGTGGTACAGTAGTTCTTCTTAGCCTTTGACAATTTCCTACTTGCGAAGGCTATTGGATGATCAATTTCTCCCACTCCTGCCTAGGTTAATACCACACCTAGCACAATGCAAGAGGCATCGACATTAACGTGAAACTCTTTCTTCCAATATAGAAACACCAAGATTGGCACAGTCACCATATTTTCCTTCAGTACATCTATATTGTGGTGACACTCTTCATCCCAACAAAATGCCATGTCATTCTCCAACAACTTTTCCATCGGTGCAGTTATCTAAGCATAAGCCTTGATAAATTTTCTATAATAACCGGTGTTCTCCAATGTCGCGTGCAACTGCTTTACATTCCTAGGAGTTTCTAAATTCGCAACCACAACTATCTTCATAGGTTCCAACATCAATCCCTGCTTGCATACTACATGGCTGAGAAAAATTCCAAAAGGTGCAAAGAATATACATTTCTTCAAGTTCATCAGGATATGGTACTTGCAACATGTAGCCAACATGAGGCATAGACTTGCAACATGACGCTTCACCAATTTGAACGCAGTCTAGTCATAACAATAAACCTCAAATAATTTATGAATAAACTCCATAAATGTTGCAATTACTACCATGGAGAATGTTGTGGGTGTGTTCTTCAATATGAATGGAATTACTCTATACTGAAAAAAACCCCACTCCATCGCGAAGGTGGTCTTGCTACAATCCTCCGATGCGATATTTATTTGGTGGTATCCTAAGAACCCATTAGTGAATGAATAATCCTCATATCCTCCAACATTCTCTAACACTTCATCCATAAGTGGTGTTGGAAATGGATCATACACACATGCATCATTCAACTTTCTCAGATCTATGGATATCTTAATTTTTCCTTGTTGTTTCCTTTCTTGGGTAACCATTGGACTCACCCAATCAGATTCTTCTACTGGCTCAATTATTTCGGCCTCCAGTATCGTATCAAGATCTTTGTGCACCTTTTATTTATACTTTGGATTGAGCTGATAAGGTCTCTACTTTACGGACTTCACGTCAAGTTTCAATGTAATTTTCATTATGTCGAGACCTCCTACAATACCCTTCAAGTCAGCAAACGTTTTTGGGAATATATCTTGGCATTCACACAGTAGTTAGGCCACCTTATCAACTGTATCTTCATCCCAATAGTCTCCTATCTTTGCAAACTTAGGCTCTGCGTCAGATCCAATATTTAGTTGCTGGATTTTCAACAGATCTGTTACATCAGGGTTCTCTATCTGAGGTCCCTCAACTTTTTTTTGTCCCTCTTATTTTGGAATGTTAACATTCCACGGATCTTCTTCTTCCTCATCAACAGTCATGTTATAAAATTCCAGCACTTGGTGCATCTTTGCACTCCAATCTAGCTGAGTCCATTCTACCAGTTTCTTAGGTGTCCTGAAGATAATGACTTTTATCTCCTGAAGGGCTTCATCAATGCATTCAAAACCATCCTCAAAGGTGAATGTCAGTAAAAAACATTCTATTAAGATGTCCCATTCAGGTTTCCCATGGTGAAGCTATATTTCCAAATACCAGTTCATTGGGATTGTATCTAAGGTATGACAGAAGATAAGCACCCATTTTAATTGTGGCTTTGTTCCCCAAGATCTAGTCCATCACAAGAAATGTTTGCGAGGCTCATCCTTCCCACTGTATTTCTCAGTCATCTTGGTATTAGGGTATGCAAACCTTAATCCCATCAGTTCCTTTTGTATTCCTTCCAACCAGCAAAGTTCTCCTTGTATGTACCCCACCAACGGGAAGGTCTAGCGCATAGTGATAATTCAAGTGCTTGGAAGTGATGTTCTTCAGGCACTTCCCTTTCAAATTCATCCAAGAATAGATCAACATCATTCAAACCATCATAATGTGGAATATTTCTTACCTCAATTGAGACCCGTCGTAGTGATTTGGTCATCATATTGCACCGGACCTTAGATAATCCATGCAAATGATTTTTCCAGTCCCCGAGCTATTCATCTGAGTCTGAGGTGCAGGAATTATCCCTACCCAACACAATTCTTCCATCGACCATAGGATTGATCCAATATTCGTCTCACACTGTGATTTGGTATATCTGATCCAGATCATTGTCATCCTCCATAAAGTCGTGAACAGGATAAGTATAGCACACTACCTCAGTAGGGTGTCGTGGCATTATAAGCCTGAGCACCTTCCTTTCATAAGTCATCTTCCGCTTCTTCAAGTTGATTACCACGTCCATGTCAAAATCCAAATCAATTCCTAGTAGCGTGGGATACAAATTGTTGTCATATATTATTTCTATTACTTCAAAGTCCTCTAGAGCACTTGCTCCTTCAATATCTACTATCACACCATATAAGGGCCCCATCAGAATAATATTTTGTTTATTGCCCATTTGTAGTTGTACAGGATACAATTATAGTGCAGGTCTCCCCATCCTTTCTCATGTTTGTTTAGACAACACATTTGCATCTGACCCTAGATCCAAGATGACCTTGTCCATTTCATACTCTCCTCTCTTCGCTGTTAGCCTCATCTCGCGCCCTCTCTCCTTCTTATGCTTACCTAGCTTCCTTACAACGTGTTGTTTTGAAGGAAGCTTAATCTTATCCACAGCGTTGTCTATTACCTCTTGGAGTCCTTCTACTACCTTCTTATTGTGAAGCAACTCTGTACATGTCTTTAGAAAAGTGGCTAACAGCGAATGGTCTACCTCTTGCGTCATACTTGTTTCTGACAGTTTCTCCTGACTTCTTGAGGTGGAGGCCTCAACAAAGCTCTTCTTTGCTTCCATGAAGGTCTCTTTAGATTTATTAAGGTCAAAGTATACTTATTTCTCGGCAGCCTTACGTTCCCAGCCTTCATCCTCAAGTTGCTTTCCCTTGTGTTCTCCTATGGTCATACCACTTCTTGTCACTATATTTACACTATGATCTTCTTCGGAAGGCTCTGTCCTCATCATCTAGATGTTATGCATAGGATATTGTGTCTGCGTCTTCTTTTCTTGCATCTTTTCTATAAGGATCGAGCAATATTCTATCATATGGTCGAACTATCCATAGTATTGACATGATGGATATGTGAGTTTTTGGTAGTCTAACGTGAAGTGTCCTACTTCACTACAATTATATAAAATAATTTGGCCACAACCCCTGCCAGAGCCTCCTCCTTTCCTCTTCCATGGCCTTGGAATCCTCCATGCATTGCACCTACAACCTACTCTTGAGGCTGATCTTCAACCTACATTTAATAGGTAGGGTCTTATCCATCATTGGTTCATAACATAGACAATGATGTTAATCATGACCTAAATAATTACACAAGTTGCAAAACAACTGTTGGGGGGTCTCTACAAACTTCTGTAGTAAATGGAAATTATCTATTGCATGTTTTCTAGTAACCTGACAAATAGCACACCATGACGCATCTCTTGTGCTCGACCCATTCGTATTTTTTGGCTTCAGGGGGACAATGCCCCCCCCCCCCATAAGGTAGTTATGATAAACCAGACAATGGTCCTTATCGTGACCATGTCCCTTGCATTTCAAGCACCAAAATTCTATGTGAACTTCGGGTTGGGCCTCCTTTCCTTTCTTTAGGCTCTACAACTCCAAGTGCATGCTTTCAACCTCTATGAACCTATTGTACTTAAATGCTTGTATCATGTATTGGAGAGGCTTTCAACCTCATCCAAATCTCTACCACCTCTACTTGGGTTGTTATCTTTTGTTATGGAAACAACAATATTAAGTGTGGTAAGAGCGACGTGATATACGAGTCCCACAGCTGGGAATATGAAATCACCATATTTGTCTACCTAATCAGGCATTTCAACCTCTGATCGAAATCCATGGATAACTCATTTACATTTTGTCGAATTTCTTTGAACTCAGTTACCAGCTACACCTCTGACTTAGGATTTGTAAACTCTTTATTCATCACATATTGGGTTTATGACAACTTTGCGTTGGGGTTATTAGTACAGTACTTGATGTACCATGTTAATTATTGATATTGTAAGGTTGTGACTAGCTATTCTTTCTTGATTTTATCGTCCATAATTTGTTGTCTTGTCCACACAAAACCTGCAACAAACCAAAATTGTTTGAGGTCTTCACTCCCTACCCCTTTAAAAATCAACATGTTCATTGAGTTCGCCATGATGAATGGTGGAGGTGGAGGTGGAGGTGGAGTGGATGGATGTGAGCCTTGGTGATGGTTTAAATTCCACAACGAAGTGGTAAAATCTTCTTATGGGCCAGTATAAGGAATTCCTTCTATAAATGTAACCAAACCTTGTCTCACATCTCAAGCATATGTGTCACTTGGTGTTGATCATGGTGTTGTTTGTACTTAACTTTGGATTTTTCCAAGATATCATGAACCTGCTAGTGAATGTGTATTCATTCAATAAAATTGGTAGATTTTCTATCTTCACATTGAACATGTCCATATTCAACCTATGTATTTGTAAATAGAAGGGCAACATCGATGGGACCCAATGATTGAAATCCCATGCCCACTTGAAAATGGTTGTGATCAATTGAGATATGGAGAGATATATTGTATTTGTGTTGAACATAAGGGGGACTCTCATCCCATGTGCATAGATTATTGGATTTGTACATGTGCAAAGTCTGCATGATCATCATGTTAACCACATGTATCTAGCCATTAGTGTAACGGTGGAAGGTAGCTGATTTGGTGAGTTGGGTGTCCAAAAATGATCACAGGGCTGACTGAAATGTCCTTAGAAACTTGTTACATCAATAGCATATGATGGTTTGAAGGATCCAAAAATGCACCTATACCCGTTTGAAGAAAATATTCGCAATGGCTTTTGCAACAATACTATTCTTGTAGGTAGTGAGAAAGGCCATCTCAGAAAATCTATTAACAACCAAAAACACACAGTCATTGTGATACTTGGTAGTAGGAAGGCCAAAAATATAGTCCATCGAGATGGACTCCCAAGGCTAGCTAGGAGTAGGAATAGGGGTGTCTAGCTCTTGCTTATTAATGGTTGGTTTAGTAATGAGGCATGCGGTGGAGGACTTGATATATAGTTTCCAAAATCCTACTGAAGTTTTAGCCAATAAAAGTACTTTTCTAGCACTGTCATTGTTTTCTCCACACCAAAGTGCCCTGCTAGTCAACTATAATGTGCCTCCTAGATCAACTTAGCATGCTTTCTTAAAGGAACATAAAGGCATCCCAAGTAGCATAATAGTACATACTTGAGGTGGAAGTCTAGAACTTGCTTTCCTGCCATCAACATCTTGCATGACATGGTAGCAATTTCTAAGTTACTATTGTATAGTTGTGGCTAGCCAAAGATATCATGCCCATAAGAGTTTAGAATTATGGTTAGTGCCACAACTAGTGATTGACTGGTGTAGTTTGTCACAAGATTGGTGCTAACCTTCTTATATTTGATGTTCAATTGAAACTTTTATAAGTATTTCGACCAATTTTAGTGGTCGTCATTCTGTAACTTCCCTTGTGTCTACATAAATTGAAGAGGATTGTGATGAGTGTCGATGATCATAGCCTTCTCTAGAATATAATTTCTCCATTTCCAGTAGGCTTGCACAATGGAATAAATATCATTATCATTAGTGGGGTAGCTTGGGAAAATACAAAAGTGTTTCAGTATGATAAGCCATCAGATGTCCTTGTTGAATGAGTATTTCACCATTAGCATAGTCAAAATCATATTTCTCAATCTCAAACGTTCATTGCAAGCCTAGCAGGGTGAGAATTGGTTCAAATGAAAAGCGGTGTTTTAGTTCATCGAATGCCTTGTGTTATGATTCAAACCAAAAATAAATAAAAATTTGTCTGACCTTGTTTACTTTAATTAATGGAAAAACGATATAAGACAACCCCAATGAAAACCTTTAGTAGAAGTTATTAAGGCTTAATAGGTTGCGAAGCTCTATTCGAATCATCAATGTCATCCAATCCTGAATGATTTGGATCTTAGTTGTATACACTTGCACTCCTTGTTCGTTAATAATATGATGAGGCTCATCATTGGGTAAATATATGCACCTTAATACACCTCCAATATTACTCAAATCAATTCTTCTCATAATTCCTTACATGTTTTAATCATGTTTTGCTTAACGAGATGAGTAAAAGTAAGATTTTATGTCTAGTGGTCTAATGTCCATTGATTGTAGGTTTTTGGGAGCAAATTATGGCAAATTATGGCTAGTTAAGGTGCAGGAACTAGAATGAGACAAGAAGGAGAGATTATGGGAGATGGATCTTCCTCATTAAATCGTCACTCATTCGAAGATCCCTCAATCAAATCACACTAGCTCGGAGTTGTGGGAAGCCGTGTCATGGGGATCATTAGCAACCGATCCAGTGATAGTTAAGAACTAGTTTATCTTGAGAATTGGAGCCAAGCCTCCCTAGATTTAAGGAAGTTGTTGGAAAATTCAGTTGTATAAATAAGGAGGCCTAGAGCCTCACTAGAATTGGGATTTTTTAGGGAAGATAGCTAAACACTTTCGAGTTGAAGGGTTGTGATAAAACACTATTATGTATTTTTTTGATATGTTAATGGAAGAGCATTCCCTTGATCCAACACTGAGTTGACTTAGAGGGCTGCAGCTCTTGGGTTAGAGCCCAACCCTAGCAGTAGAGGTTCCTCTTATTGTACTTGTATGCTTAGGTTATTCCATAGATTACTTGTTGAATTGATTTTTGGCATTGTT
>APFE030206609.1:118637-137169 GCA_000404065.3 Pinus taeda | reverse complement strand
TGATTTACATTGTTGAGGAAATAGAGAATCTTCTCTGAGGAAATCTGGATGGATTTGGAGAGGACGCTCATGATCTGGAGGTTTACCAGTCTGCCTGATGAGGAGCTTCAGCTATTTAGCCATGATTCTCTTAGGACTGACTGGTGGAAAAAATGAAACGATGCTTAGAGCTAGAGGAAGTCCTGTGGCGATTAGAGGTCTTGCTGATCAGAAGAGCATTGAAACCATAAAGTGCCGAGAAATCCTAAATGTCCACGAGAGCAAGGGAGGGACTGCTACTTCTGCAGGGAGCGCCATCGAAATTGGAATCACTTCTGAGGCTGCTGTGCGGAGATGAGAAGCGCAGGACTGAAGAGCACGACCTTCAGAAAAAAACCGGCTCAGGGACAGAGCTTCTCCCTTGAGGGTCCTCAGAATGGACAGCAGGAACTCGACCTGAGACCGCCATTAAATAATAATATGCGGTGATTAAGAAGCGTCTTTATGAAATGCAAAACCTCACTTCGTTTAGGCCTTTGTAGAATATAAAAACGTTTTTTGTTTAGAGAGAAGGTCAAAATGACTTATGGTATCGCACAAAGATCCAGCCTCGTCGATTGCGCACTTCGCTGAAGGGCTTGTCTCTGCATTTTTCGCCTTATTTCCATTCATGGGTGCATCAATCTTAAATATCCCACAATTTCATAATTTTTCCGCTTTTTTGCGCACTCTTTTGCTTGCTGGGTGCCAAACTGACACACTTGGATCTCTTTACAGGTGTGAAACTGACTTGCTTCTTTTTCTTCACAAGTGCAGAATTCAAGATTCTTTCCATCAGCTTCTGGTTCATGAACTCAGATGACAGATGCTTCTCCAACAAAATTATATTGAAACAGGGTAGGAGATTTGGGCAACAGGGGCATTAAGGAATGGCACATGAAGAAGCAGTCGAATTGATCACCAGGGATCTCCGTGAACAGAGGGAGCCCAGATTAGCCTCCAGATCAGCTTGAGCATTAAGAGTCCTTAGGATATGGAAGAAGGCGATTTTGTTGAATTTGGGAAGAAGGAGCCGGATTTTCTTGATGATAGAGGCAAGATGAACCTGATGAGGAGTCTTAGGAAGGAGAAAAGCCTGAATGATGAGTCTAGAGTCTCTGAAGACAGAGAGAGATAAGATATTTCTATTAATTGCCAGATTGAGTCCCTGCCACAATGCCAGAGCCTCCGCTCTGTTGTTGGTTTCAATTCCCAGACCCCAATGGAACCGCATTTCCGTGAAGCCACCAGGATTCAGAAGAACTCCACCGCTGCCAGCAATCCCACGGTTTCCTTTGGAGTCCCCATCGAAGAATAAGCAGTGATCTTCCAGGGTCGATCTCCACTTAATGAACTCTGATTCTTCTAGCCGAATCTCCCAATTGGCTTGGCCGGTAGCAGGGGGAATGTGCCTTTCTTTCAGATTTGGGATCAGTTCTTTGAGCCATTGCTCCTCATCTTTGGTCAAACTCAAATCGTTCCTTGAAGAAATGTTGGCTTCCAAAGCTTCGCGCAGGAAAGCTTTTATTTTAGAAATAACTCTTACAGTATTGCACTTTTCTTCTCGAAAAATTCTATTATTTCTTTCTAACCACAGTTTCCAACAGGTGAATTTAGGAATCCACATCCAGCATGTTTTAAGAAGACTTTTTTTGTTAAAGCTGAATGGAGATGGTGAATTTGATTAGTTTTATTCCATTTGTGCATAGCTTTAACAGTATCTTTAGAGAGACAAAGGAATACCAAACAGGCTGATAATAGGTGGATGTTGCCCCATTCCCCCGTTTAGGGACTATGGTTTTAGAAAAAACCCTCATTCAACCCAAAAGTATAGAATTCTGGTTTATTATGAAACTTTAGTTTTTTCTGCTAATTATGTCATCATCTTTCATTTTTCAAAGATAAGTGGTCATTGTCATTTCTGATATCTTAAAGTTTGTGTTAGATTTCATGGTGTTTTCAAAATAGGGTGCAAGAATTTCCATGCATGAACTAGGAAAATAAATGATCAAATTGTGTTAAATTTCTTGTTTTGACATTATTTATGGGTGAAAGCCAACAATGATGTGTATATTGCAGGAGTTTCAATAGTGTAGGAAGACCTCATATCAGCAGCCTCAACCTAACCTTACCCATCCATGATCACCAAAAGTTACTAAGTTCATAATCCAGGTTATCATTCCACAAGGATAACTTGCCATGCTTGTTGAGGAAACCCAACCATCATACAACTTTGGTTTGAGCTTTGAGGGAGTCCTAACCACTTCCTCGCTTTATTCCTTCCATCACTCACCTCCCCTAAGCCCCATACCACTATCCAAATCACTCCTTATGCTTCCGGCCTGTTCCTATAGGAAAACAGGGGATCCTGTAGGTGCATTAGGACATCCTATCAACATCCTGTAGGATGCCTTGTAGTGGCATGTTTTGATCCCGATTTGTGGGAAATGCATCATGCATCTAGGAGAAGACAATTGCTTTCTTCCAAACCCATTTAACCCATCACAACCATCTCTCTCCACGCCTAACCCACCTGCCATACAATCGCGAAGGATTAGAATTCATGTTTTCAGAGAAAGGAAAAAAAGAAAAAGGTTGTTCTGCTTATTCATATGCACAGTGGTTAGGTATTTGATTAGAATAGATTGTGTGCTTAGGTTAGTTAGGATCTCACATGTGTTATCTTACAATTCTTCTGAAGTAATGTATCTTAACAAATACCTATATGAGTTGTGTGTTTTAATCATCTATTTTAGTCTTTCTTTATGAGTAGGTAGCATTTCAATTCTCTCAATTAGGGTAAAATTCTTCTTTCTCAATTGGTAATCAAACTTCTTCTAAATCAATAAAAGGCTAGTTTGAGAAATGCTAGTGATCTATCACCCAGCTGAGCAGTGACAAAAGTGTGGACCCATTGCATCTACTTTTGTACACACCACTATCACCTCCAAGTTTGTACGAACCTCAAGTTGATGAAGTAAAGTTGGTAGCCCCAGGAGTTGTAGCATTCTTGCTGCAATACTGGTGCTCATCACTCTTTGGCGTTGTTGTCAGGGAGGTGTATGAGTAGATGTGATTTCTTCTTTCTTTCTTCCATTTCTTATCTCCTTCATTCTAATATTAGTTTCATTTTTACAAGATATTTGTAAGTTGCTTTTCTTTCCTTTCCATTCTGCAAGTGATTTCATTCAACATCTAGTTTTATTTCAGTTGTCTTTTCTATTCTGAAATTAGTATTAAAGCTTGAAAGAAAAAACACTTATTTCATGCCTAGTAGGAATAGGAATAACTTAGGAAAATTTCTACCAATTACCCCACCACTTCGAGCAGCCAACCTTCTATGTTGTTTGGTGGCTATGAATTAGAGGACCCCTTAGGAGAACAACTAGAGATTTTTGAAGATCATATAGGGGAAGAAGAAGAAGAACCCATTCCAACTGACCTAATGGCTGAAAATATAAATGAAAGGGGAGATTGAGAAAGAATTAAGGGTGATTTTCCCATCAAAGGAACCAATGGGGATGCCAAGATGAAGAGCATAAGCACCTCTCCTCTTCCTCACTACCCTGGCATGATCTTAGAAGATCCATATACTTTCTTGTTTGAATTTGCTATCATATGTAGAACTTGTGAATATGCCACTGATTATCAGAAGCTGAAATTATTCCCATCCACTCTCAAGGATGCATCTCTACGTTGGCTCATGGGTTTACCTGGGGATAGTATAACCACCTAGGCTCATGTACAACAAGATTTCAACAACAAGTATAGGGACTACTGCAAGTCCAAGGACACCAAAGAGGAAATTTTTAGAATGACCTTAGGGCATGATGATTCCTTAGAGGACTATGAGGAAAGATTCCATCTCATCTATAAAAGGGACAGTGCACACTTCATTATAAGTCACTTAGGCTAGTCATACTCAGGGGGATTAGGGAAGATCTCCTGGATACCCTAAACTTGTTATCATGAGGGGACATCTACCAGCTACCCTATGAGGATATCAAAGCCATTTTTAAGAACCATTCTAGGGAAGATAGGAAAAAGGGTAGGGTTAGTCAGATAGTGGCCAACTCATCCTCTTCCAACACATCAAAAAAAGTGAAATTGGAAACATGTTAGAATATTTTAACAGGGAAATGATGAAAGTGCTTTGTCGGGCCGTAAATACAACCACTTTTTAACACTTATTTCATCCATTTTTACTCTTCTTTATCATGTTATTTATTATAATTATTATATAAATCGATTATATAAATGATTTATGCTGTTATGGATGAATATTAGTTCTTTTCCTTTATTTCTAATAAATTGATGGTTATGCATGATTTTATCAATGATAGTTTTAATAAATTGGTTGTAACATTACTCATTATTTTTAGCCTCCAAGATAATTTCCAGATTGAAGATTTGATCATTAAAAGTGCCAACTCAGAAATTCCCTAGAATAAGAAGTGATAGTTTTGCAGTTGATATTCTGGGAAAATGAAGAAGAAACTAGAAAATTCGGATTATGGGTTTTGTCCAGAACAGACCCAATTAACTTTAGGAAAGAGCAGTTTGCCAAATTCAGCATGTATTGAGAGAAACACATGGTTCTTTGAGCACGATTTTCTTAGATTTGTTGTTGCAGGCATCCTCCAAATCTCAGCTGCAAAGCCAAATTCGCCTTGCTCGTGTTGAAAGATGGATGAAAATATATTTTCTTGTTGATCAATTGGTTAGAAACAATCCAATTTTGTAATAGAAATCATGTTGTAATTATCGCTATTGTAACTGCTCTCTGATCTCTCTCTATTTAAATGAAAACAAAGATTAGAGAGGGGGATGAAAAAATGATGGAGAATTGATGATTTAGAACGGGAGATTCAAGAGTGATTATTCATGATAGGATAGAATAGGAGGAAAAGGAGATTGTTGCATGTTGTAATTCTCAAAGCTTCAACTGTTGTAATGATTTCACAGTTTAATGATTAATACCTGATTTGGGAGTTGTTGTTCATTCTTTTCATCTGAAGTAGCCCAGCAGCATCCGCTGGCGACTAAGGGCCCAACCTCTAGTGGAGTATGCCGTTGTTGTTGTATTATATCTTCAAAATTCATGTGTGGTTTGATTTCTTTCTTTTACTCTGCTTAGTAATTTGAAGCGCTTTACTATTTCACATATTGGATCTGTTATACTGGATTGAATATTATTGTTACTTACAACGGGAATGCTATGATTCTAACCCTGCATCACATTATTGTTTAATTTGGAAAATCATATAACATCGTTGTTCCTTACAGATTACAAGTTGGCTATGTTGTATATTCTTGAATTGGTACTACCGTATGATTTATTCTTAAATCGTGACTGTTGTTTATTCAGAAGTGTCGTTCTGTTATTTCATGGCTGCAATTCATGCATACTGTATTGAAGCTCAGATTACTGAGCCTTTTAATGATAAGTGTGTTGCGTGCTTGACTTGGCTTGTTGTACATTCAAGTTTAATCTACTGTTCTATACTCTATCTTTGATAATATGCTATTCCATTTCTGTTTGATATTCAATTCAAATGTTGTTACTTAATTCTTGATGATTATAATTATTGTTGCATTCGTTTACGTAGGATAGAGTTTTGCTGTTAAATCCTATTTATATAAGTAGATGATGTTCCATTTCCTGTTATTTGTGTTATTAATTGCTTTGCTGTGCAGAATGATCTGAAACTATAGTGGGCATTAGCATTTTCTATCTAGTCCCTAGATTGATGATCTATTCCTTGATTACTTTTGGTTACATCGGTTTCCAAAGGGATGAGTTATTGTTGTTGAACCCTTGACTGATACATTGCTTATTTTTCTGAATGAATGATTTATGCTTCAAGGTCTTTTGTTGTAAGTAGATTTTCTTTCAAGCATCCGTTTACTTTTGTATTTTAACCACTATACTACAAAACATTACTCTTGAGTAAATAGCCGCCTCAGACTGAGTACACTCTTGAAATAAAAAGTCGTCCCTGGGTTGATAATTCATGTGAGGTAATTAGGAGTTAAAAAGACACCTTTTTATCGCTCCACACCCTTGCCCTATAGATGCCCAATATGAAAATCAAGACTAAGCAGGAGGAAGCAAAGAGAGAATTTTCCATCTTCTGCCCTAGATGCATAAGGAGGCACCATAGGAATGAATGTTCATTAAATGTTATAGAAATCTGCTCGGTCTATGAATAAAACCACTCCACAGATAAGTGCCCTTCTCTGCCTAGACTAAATGTTGTGTATCAGGGAGCTAAAGGGGTGACTAGATAGCTCTACTACATAAATCAAAGGAGGCCTCATGGGCCTTAACCATACCAGTAGGGAATGCAAGGGTCATTCTATGCATATTTCAACCCTAACCAAAACACATCCATTCCCCCTAGGCCCCCCTGATCATCCCTCCTAGTCTACATCTTCTCCCTAGTCTTTCTCACCTCAATACATTCCCAGCCAACCAACCAGTTATTTCAGCCATGTACACCTCCACAACTTTAGTGGAATGCACCACCCGAGGGGTGGAGGCCCCCACACAACAATGCTCCAGCTTTATTGCCTTCACCTCCTACTCAGCCACATCTTTCACCCTGCTCCAGCTAAACAACCTTGGATTCCTGCCCAACCAAACTCGAGCCTGAGCAATAGACAAGCACAACAGCTCTACAGTGGAGAGACATCCTACCCTACTTATGTTGTGGAAATTCTAGAAGTCGGCCTTAGATCCAAGAGAGTGCTTCTGAATAATCAGCCTCCATCTACACCTAGGGAGTGTGAGGAGGAAAGAGAGGAAAGTATGCCTAGAGTGAATCCACCACCCTTTCCTGAAAGATTAACTCATCTAGTCCAGCCTACCCAAGAAGATAATGAAATTCTGGGTGAATTGAAAAATCAATGTGTCAAAATCCTACTTCTCCAAGCCATTAAGGATGTAACTATTTACAAAAAAATGGTTAAAGAGAAGTGTTTCAAACATCCAGGGAGGTGAAAAAGAGACAACCCTACCATTAATTCCATTGGATAGTTGTCTGACTTAATGTTGGGACATGTACTTTTCCCAAAGTATTTAGACCCTGGAAGCCTTGTAGCAGATGTAGACATCAATTTTACCATTGTCCCGCATACCTTGATTGATCATGTGGCTTCCATTAATGTAATGACTAAGGACACCATGCTCAAGCTGAATCTCGAGGGTTCATTAAGAAATATCACAACAGTGTTGCATCTTGTAGACCGATCCAAAGTAGTCCCTGATGGGATTTTTGAGCATGTGATGGGCTCCATTGACTCCTAAGAATACTATGCAGACTTCTTAGTTCTCTAGCCTAAAACCAAATTTAATGGTTATCCTCTCATACTTGGAAGGCCTTGGTTAGCCATTGTCGATGCCTACATTAGGTTTAGAGCTGGAAACATGAATATAAAAAATGGGCATCTATCTAAGAAGTTGGTCATGTACCCCCTTCGCAGCCATATCTGGAACATGACTTACCGTTATGGCTAGAGGATGAGGAGGAAGATGAAGTCTACTTTGCGCAACTTTATACCCTAGAAATTTCCATGGGAGGAGGATAGCCTGATGAATATGACTTAATTGAACACATCCTCCAAAATACAACTCCCAACACCTTTCCTCTAGAGGAAGTAGTAAAAGAAATCAAGAACAACCATTAGATTGATCTATGCTTAGCTGATTCAAACCCTACTCGTGTCAAGACAATAGAATTCGGCCCTGAAAGAACACTAAAAATCAAACCCTTTTTATGTACACAAAGAAGAATATTTATGTAATATGCTAAGAGAGAATTTGGATTCCTTTGCTTGGAATTACAAAAATGCAAAGGGAGTTCACCCCTTAGTGTGTACTCACTGTATTTATATGAAAGAGGATTTCAAATCAATCCAGCAACCCCAAAGGAGAATGAATCCATCTCTCAAGGATATTGTCAAAGAAGAGTTGCAAGAATTGCAAAAGTTGCTGGATGCTAGATTCATCTACCCTCTCTCATATAGTGAGTGGGTATCTCCTTTGGTTTTGGTTCCAAAGAAAGAGGGAAAGCAGAGGATTTGTGTTGATTACTTGGCATTAAACAAAGCAACAAAGAAGGAGCATTTCTCTATACCTTTCATTGACCAAGTGTTAGATTGCCTTGCAGAATTTTTTTCTTTTCTTTCTTAGATGGGTTCAGAGGGTACAATCAAATCCAGATTAGCCCAGAGGACCAAGATTAAACCACCTTCACCTATCCTTGGGTTATTTCGCTTATAGGGTCCTTCCTTTTGGTCTATGTAATGCCTCTACCACTTTCTAGAGGGTAGTCCTTAGTATATTTGTAGAGCTAGTCCATGATGTAGTAGAAATTTATATGGATGACTTTACACCCTATGGGTGTGATTTCCAAGAGGCTCTCTCTAACCTGGGTAAGGTGTTGAACAAATGTGTCGAAATGAACCTATCCCTTAGTCCCAAAAATGTGAGTTCTTGATGATTGCAGGGACTATTCTAAGTCACTCAATATCCTAGGAAGGACTATAGGTAGACCCAAATAAGATAGCCATCATCGAAAGGGTTGCAACTCCCAAAAAACAAAGGGATGTTTGAAGTTTTTTAGGTTTAGCTAGATACTATAATATTTATAAAATATTTCAGCAAGTTAGCTTCTGCTTTACGTGGGTTATTGGTCACAGACTCTGAATTTTTATGGTCAGAAAGTTGTCAAGAAGCCTTAGACACCCTAAAGGACAAGTTGAGTACTACACCTATTCTCCAAGACCCAAATTGAGCTCTTCCTTTTCATATACATATCGATGCCTCTGACAAAGCCATAGGAGCATCTCTAGGCCAAATAGATAACAAGCTACCTTATGCCATTTACTTCATCAGTATGAAACCATCGAATGTCGAGCTAAACTACATAGTGACTGAAAAAGAGCTCCTAGATGTTATGAATTCATTGAACAAATTTAGGCATTACATTATTGGTTACCAAGAATTTGTACATACCGACCATTCTACAATTAAATACTTGATGAAAAAACCTGATGCAAATGCTCAGATTATTAGATGGTTACTTTTACTGCAACAGTTTGATATAGCTATTATTGATAAGCCTGGCAAGGAAAATGTTGTTGCAGATTTTCTACCCAGATTGAATTTGCCTACAGGGGAGGAAGGAATGGTTGATTATTAATTACCAAATTAACATTTATTTTCCATTTTATTTCTCTCTCCATGTTTTAAAGTTGACATAGAAAATTACTTGGTGTCTACACAGTTTCCACCAAACTTGTCCTCCAAGGAAAAGAGAAGGATCATAAGGAACATCACCCCACTCACTTGGATTAGGGGCAATCTCTTCAAGTTATGTTCGGATCAAATTCTAAGAAGATGTGTTAGGAAGGAGGAAGTCTTTGAAATCCTTCTCGTCTATCATGATGGGCCTTGTGGAGGTCCATTTGTAGCTAAAATAACAACATTCAAGGTACCACAAGTTTGTTATTACTGGCCCACTCTTCACCAATATGTGAGGAGGTATACCAGTGAATGTGATCGATGCTAAAGGATGTGGAAACCTAACCTAGGGGATGAGATACCTTTGCAACCTCAAGTGAATTTTGAGCCATTTAACAAGTGGGGTATGGATTTCATCGGGCCCATTGACCCTCCAACCAAACATAATAAGTACATCATTGTGTGCACTCAGTACTTAACCAAGTGGGCTGAAGCCAAATCCATCAATGCAACAACAGAACAAAAGGTGGTTGAATTCTTAAGGGAAAATGTGTTTTATAAGTTTGGGTACCCTAGAGAATTGGTCAGTGATCAAGGTAGTTAATTTACATCTGACATGATTGAAAATCTATTAATCCAGCACAAGATCAAGCACATAGTGTCCACTCCTTACCACCCACAGGCTAATGGGTAAGTGGAGGTAACCAATAAGCATTGGAAGGTATTCTAACCAAGGTGATTAGCTGCAACAGAAAGGACTGGGAAGACATATTAGCTGAGGCCACTTGGGCCTACAATACCACCTGGAAGACCACCACGGGGTCAATCCTTATGAGATGGTCTATGGGAAGAAAGCTCTGTTGTCCATTTAATTTGAATATAACACCTTAAGAATGGAACCACAACTAGATCTAGATATCACTAGGGCACAACAAGAAATACTGCTCCAGCTAAATGGGTTAGATGAATCTAGGATGCAAGCCCTTTTGCACATAAAGGTGACACAAGTTCAAAAGAAAATTTGGCATGACAAGAATGTAAAAGATAAATACTTTCAAGAAGGTCATTGGGCTTTATCGTATGATTCTCCATACAAGGATTTTAAAGGCAAGTTAAGAACTAGATGGTTAGGGCTTTATGTAATAGAAAAGTTTCATGATAATGGTGTTGTGGAGATAAGAACCATTGATCCAGAGGTTATCCGTTTACCTGTCAATGCGTATAGATTATAGATTTATAAGAAGCCCTTGTCAAAGAAATAATTCATCAATAGCATCGACAATACAGTGATGATGGTGTAGCATGTCTCAGCTTCCAACCCACCAATTCCATGCAGAAGAAAAAAGCAAAAAGATAAAGAGACTCAGGCAAAAACCTCCATAAGGCACCTGAATCCCACTATTGGGTTGAAAACCCCTTGAGGTGGCCCAAGGGTGTTTTAAAAAAAAAATTAGGAAAGATAAAAAATCTCTGGGTGAAAACCTCTTTTGAGACACTGAGTGCAGGAAACTAGCATGAAAACCTCCTTGGAGGCAGACTACTTGTTTTACAAAAAAGAAAAGAAAAAAAAGGAGAAAAAAGAAAAGATATAAAGGATGGAAATTATGTTTTGTAGGTCAGCAAGAGGAGGATAAGCACATCATGAGATGGATAGTAGGGCCTACAAGAGCCATGTTTTAATCCACCCCTCTCATACCTTCCACTATTCACCTATTCTTCCATTTATAAGCCCCTCCACCTCATCTCACACAAACTCTGTGTTTCTACAAGATTCCTTGTAATCCTATATGAGTTTTCTATAGGAATTACAGTGATCTTCAAAATCACAAGAAAGGTAGTCCGAGAGAAAGGTGATGACACAAGCCTATGTCTGGATGAAAATCCAATTACTCCACCACACCATATTCATTCCTTTCATCACAATGTCACCCTTGCATCCATCAAAGAAATCAATAAAAAAAATAGATATTACAAAAGAAAAGAAAAGAAAAGAAAAGAAAAAAAAAAATTGGAAAGTGGGAAAGAGGAACCATACCCAGGGGAAACATCTCTCATCTACCATTCCCTAGCACCCTTCTCCACCCATTTCAACATCCCTTATGCTTCATACTCAAGAAAAAGTATGAAATTTTAGCGAAAAGGCAACTATAGGATATCTTATAGGAATTCTTGTAGCAGCCTATCCCACAAATGAAACCACACAATTTGTAGCCATCTTCAGAACAAGGACTCCAGGGATGAAGAAGCTTCTCTAGATATCAACAGCAGTAAGAAGAACACCAAAAACAAGGTCCAACACCTGCACATTAGAAGAAACAAGCATCAAAAGAGGCAAATACACTTAAAACTATGCAGCAAAAACACAACAAAGAGGCACCACTCTCAAGCATGCATCATCAATGAAGAACCTTACCCAAAGGAATGCAATCTTACTCATGATCTCTCATTAATACGATATGATAAAGATTGTAGGATTATGTGAGAGATGGTTTTATAGGTAAAGGTGGCTAGTTAATTTCCCACCTTCAGCAGGTTGACGAGAAGAAAATAGTTAGACCACTCCACACGTGGAAAACTTCAAATCAAGAGAAAAAGGGAATAAATCCAAAAATGGTTACGATATGGAGGATAGGAGTGGGAGATAATTACAAGGTAAGGTGGAATGATGGATAGATAGTGGGACCAATGGTCCAAAAGGAGGTGCTCGTACTTAGACATCCAGCTCACCACCCCACACGATCATCCATATATGGAAATAAAACACAGATTCCCATACAAAGAGAGCAAAAGCAACTTTGAGAATTAATTGAACCTAGAGGTTTCTCTCAGCCTTCCTGAAGAAACACCTACAGGAAATAGTCAGCACCTACAACACAGGAAACCTACAGAAATCCTATAGGATATAGAGGAATCGACCTACACAGCTATTAGTGGGCACTAAGGGAGGTGAAATCAAGGGTTATCCTCACCAGAACATACAAAAGTGAGATACAAGCTATACCTTCCATATTGTCCATTTGAAAAAAAAAATCCTTCATTTGGTTAGGAATTGCAGTGCATCTCAGGATAGAATAATTGTATTGCATGTTAAAATAAAAGAACTTCCTCACCTACCAAAATTCTTCAACCATATCCACACAAGCCTCTACGATTACCAAGGAAATATGACAGGAGGTTTCAACAAGGGAGAGCCCACAAACACAATAAGGATCCACAAGCATCCTCCTGTAGTGGAAATTTTCACAAGGAACCAATGGATGGGCTTCTTTGAGAGGATGAGAGGATAGGATGATGATGTGGTGAGATAATTTTCCCTCTCACTAATACCCCTCACCAGGACCATCGCCGCTGCTATGGTGAAATCGTTATCAGTAGCAATTACCCCTGAAGTTATAAGAAGAATCACTACACTCCCTTTAGGGTTACCATGGAGAAAGGAAGACAAGGGTAACAACACCCTTGCAAAGAAAAGCTTCTTTTTGGAAGGAGAAGAGCCAACGGAAGAAAAACATGTTGTTATGAGGGAGAGCATTCGATGCCTTTGGAATGAAGTCAATTATAACCTCATAAAATACATTTCATGTGAAGGGTGATACAGTGTGTTGTATGGATACCACTTCAGACTCCTCCAAGAACTGAGATTTAGAGATAAGACACCTCCTCAAAATAGATTAAGTATACCCTATTTTCTTCTACAATCAATGATAGACATGAGCATCAAATCACAAGAGGGAAAACATCAACAACTATCCCATCATGGGTTGATCAAATTCATCCTTGAAGAGGCTCTACAAAACATAAGACTCCCTATTACATGCACAACATTTATAGATATGCAGGAAGAACTTGCAATTCAATCTATTGAATGTGGTAGAATCCTGACTTATAGTGAGGGAGAAGAAGAGACAAAGGAGGAAACAAGAGAAGAAACAGATGAACAAAGTTAATAAATAGAGGAAGAAAAAGAAGAGGAAGGAGGAGACAAAGAACATGATGAGAAGCAGAATGGAAAAGAAGAAAGAGGATAGAAGGATGAACAAAGGTCTATATTTAAAGATAGAGAGGAAGAAGGATCACGAACGGTATCCCCAAAGCCTACATAGAAAGAGGCAGCAACAATGCTTAATGCCCTAAGTACACGTGTCAAATCCAAGGGGAAGAGGCAAAGACAAACCCCATTGTACTTCAGGAAAATAAAGGGAACTAGGATTAGACAAGGAATACCTCAAACACCCACTAAAACTCCAATTGTCATTGAAGATTCACCAAAGCAATAAGAGATGGAAGCCCCTCTAAAGAAAAATTAAGGCAGAGGATCATCGAAACAAGCTTCTCCCAAGTCTCCAGTTACCTATGTTAGGAGGCATGTCATAAGGTCAGCCTCATCAAAGGGAAAGGGTATCATATAGCAGACACAGACAGACCTACAGGAAGTAGAGGCCATCCTACAAGAAACTCTATCAAACCTACAAGAAACAAATAAAAGAGACCAGGAAGGAATGACTGAATAAGAGGCAAAGGGAGAAGGCCTAGAATTGGAAGAACCTAGCCCATAGCCAAGCCTCGACTCCTACTACAGCTTCATTGAAGGAGGATTGGTGATACCACAAAAATTTTCCATTCCCCTATTCTTTGAACTTGAAAACGAAAGGGAAAGGACACATAGGTGGATGCAAATACCTAAATCAAAAGGAGGACATGATGTAGGCCACATAGAGGAGAAATTGCAGGATATGGGTAGAGAATTGAGTAGCATAAGGGACAAAGAAGTAAAGATGAATCTCAGTTAGAGGCTAAGAACACATGGCTAAGGAAACAACTACAAGAAAGGGAAAGCCAATTGGACAATATGGCCAGTTTGTCCATGGAGGAAATCCAGTGTAGGATGGCAACAAAGTCTTATGCCTTGTATCTCAAGGAACAATGGCTACATTTCCAAATAAATACCCTAGCACAAAGAGGAACTATGCCCTTCCAAGACTATAGACAATTCATTTATCTTTGTGACCAAAGCACCTTGGAAGATAGAGAAAAAAATATTTGAGTTTTACCTACACATTTTGGCCTTGACATTTTTGAATGTGTGGGACCGAAATACCAAGCTAGGGGACTTGAAATTGAATGCCTTAGCATGACAGATGAATCATGAGGAGGCAAGGGCTACAGAGATGAAAAAGGTAATGGAAAAATAATAGGAAAAACCCATTATGATCAAAGCATAACAATCTAACCCAATGGTTGTCATCAGTATCCACAACCTCATTGCAAATGACTCCAAGATTGCACCAAGGTACCTTGTTGTACAAGAACAAGAAGTCACACACTTCGAAGACATGTTCAGAATACTAGGAGATGACAACGAGCAATCTTTCCAAATGATATGGAACACCTTGCCTTACAACCCAAAAATTAGATAATATCATTCTCCTGGTGGAATGAGAGAGGAACTAAATAGAACCCCAATGTATAAGAAGGCACTACAAAGACTCAAAGTCAATTGGATTGGCTTCAGGGTCAATCACAATTTCTTTTGGGAATTTTGGAAGAAAGGAAAGAAGTTGAAGAAATAAAGTTGTGGGAAAATACAAAGAGGAAGGCGGGATTTTACTCATAGCAAGAAGAGACTATAGCAGAAGCATCAAATGTTAGGGAATCCACCAGAGAAATGAAGGACATGGACATAGATTGAGTTGCTCAGAGGATGAGCAACACTTTTAGTAGGGAGTGACGATGAGGCTCATCATTGGGTAAATATATGGTCCTTAATAAACCTTCAAGCTTGCTAAAATGAACTCTTCTCATAATTCCTTACATGTTTTAATTATATTTTCCTTAATGAGATGAGTAAAAGAAAGATGTTATGTATTGTGGTATAATGTGCATTGATTGTAGGTTTTTGGGATAAAATTATGGCTAATTAAGGTGCAAGAACTCAAATGAGACAAGAAGGCTTATAGGAGATGGATCTTCCTCATTAAATCCTCACTCATTTAAGGATCCCTCAATCAAACCATACTAGCTCAAAGATGCAGGTAGCCGAGTAATGAGGATCATTGGCATTTGAGCTAGTGATAGATAAGAACCAGTTTATATTGAGATTGGGAGCCAAACCTACCTAGATTTAAGGAATTTATTGGAAACTTTAGTTGTATAAATAAGGGGGCCTGGAGCCTCATTAGGATTGGGATTTTTTATGGAAGAGAGCTAAACACCTTCGAGTTGAAGGATTGTGACAAAACATTGCTATGTATGTTGTTGATATGTTAATGAAATGAGCATTCTATTGATCCAAAACTAAGTTGACTTAGAGGTATGAAGCTCTTGGGTTAGGGACCAACCCTAGAAATAGAGGTTCCTCTTACTGTACTTGTATGCTTAGGTTATTTCATAGATTACTTGTTTAATTGATTTTTGGCATTGTTACAACACAAGTATTGGTGAATTTGATTCGTTTGCTTCCATTTCTGGATAGCTTTAACAATAGATTTAGAGAGATAAATAGATACCAAAAAGGTTGATAACAGGTGGATCTTTCCTCATTACTCCCTTCAAGTACCATGGTTTGAGGAAAAACCCCCATTCAACCCAAAAAGACATAATTCTGGTTTCTTACGAAACTTAGGGTTTTTTTGCTAATTAGGTCAGCATCTTTCAAGTTTCAAAGATAAGTGGAAGTTGCCATTTTTTATATCTTAAGATTTGTATTACATTTCATGGAGTTTTCACAATAGGATGGAAGTATTTCCATGCATGAAATAGGAAAATAAATGATGAAATTCTATTTTCCTATGTTAATATAAGCCTTTCTTGTTTTGACATGATTTATCGGTAAATGCCAACAATGATATGTATATTGCAAGAACTTCAATAGTGCAAGAACACCTCATATCAGCAGCATTAGCCTAACCTTACCCATCCATGATCGCCAAAAGCCACTAAGTTCATAATTTGGGTTATCATTCCACAAGGACAACTTGCCATGCTTGTTGAGAAAATCCAACCATCATACAACTTTGGTTTGAGCTTTGAGGGCGTCCTCACCACTTCCTTGATTTATTCCTTCCATCACTCACCTCCCATAAGCCCCATACCATTATCCAAATCACTCGTTATGCTTTCGACCTGTTTGTGTAGGTGCATTATGACATCCTATAGACATCCTGCAGGACGACCTTTAGTCACTTGTTTTGATCCTGAATTGTGAGAAATGCATCACAAAGCTAGGAGAAGACCCTTGCTTGCTTCCCAAGCCATTTGAGCCATCACAACCATCTCCCTCCACACCTCCCACCTGTCATATAATCAAGAACGATTAACATTCATGGTTTTACAAAAAAGACAAAATGAAAATGGTTGTTCTGCTTATTCATATGTACAACAGTTAAGTATTTGATTAGACTATATTGCATGATTAGGTTAGTTAGTATTTCACACGTGTTAGCTTAGAATTCTTCTGAGGTAAGGTATCTTAACAAATAGCTTGATGATTTGTGTGTTTTAAGCATATATTTTAGTCTTTATTTACTGCAGTAGGTAGCATTTCAATTCTCTCAATTAGGGTAAAATTATCTTTTCTCAATTCGTAATCAAACTTCTTCTAAATCAATAGAAGGCTGGTTTGAGAAACACTAGTGGGCTATCTCCCATCTCAGCAATGACAAAAGAGTGGACCCATTGCATCTACTTGTGTATACAACACTGTCACCTCCAAGTTTGTACAAACCCCGGGTTGTTGAAGTAAAGTTGGTAGCCCTATGAGTTGTAGCATTCTTGCTACACTATTGTTGCTCATCATAATACATCCTAGACATTAGACCTTGTCGATGTCAAAATGGCATTTTTTCAAGTTAGCACATAGCTTGTGCTATCACAAAGCAGGGAGGACCTCCTAAAAATGTTACAAGTTTTATTCCTATCGCTTACTAAATATTAGTATACCATCTATAAATACAACCACAAAAAAGTTGATGAAAGGCTGTAATATCATCCATCATCCTCGTCAAAGTTTTTGTGGAATTTTCCATACTAAAAGGCATGACCAACCATTCGAAAAGACCCTCCTTCAACTAGAAATCAATCTTCCCCACATCATTTTCTTAAATTTGGATTTGGTGGTAGCTATACTTCAAATCAATCTTACTATAATACTTAGCCCCCTTTAGTTGGTCAAGAAGTTTTCCAATATAGATAATCGGGTATCAATTCCTAACATTGATGCTTTTGAAGGATCGATAAGCAATGCATAATATTCGGGCCCCATCATTCTTTTGTAAAAGTTAAATTGGGCTTTCACAAGGTGGGGAACACACTCAGATGTGCCCTTTTAGGAGTAGCCCTTGAATTTATCACTTCATTTCCTCATTCTATAGGATAGAGAAATTATAGATTGGCCCATTTGGTAGTGTTTCACTAGGGGTTAAGTCAAGGGAATGCTTGACCTAATAGTGCACCGATACCCCCAATGGGCGAGGAGAATATTTCATTATACTCTTCCATGATCTTATTCACTTTTCAATACATCTTGCAAGAGCCCTCTATGGAGGCCATGGATGTGGCCACAATACTCCCATTACTTTGAGAGTGAACGAGGAAGATAAATTTCTTAGTATGGGAGATGATTTTACCACATTTCTTATTATAGATTAAATAAATGGTAGTAGGTAGGGCTACCTCTAGTACTTTGTATATTTGTATACCCAAATTTTTAATGACACTATGAGTTCTACACTCATATGCATCATGTTATGTAACCAACTCACAAAATAGAAGAAATGATAAATCAATAACTTCAAAATCAATCTCTATGAGGGGGAAACCTCCTTTACATTACACAATGAATAATTCTTGTATGATACAAATGAAAAAACCTCATTTCTATATATAGGATTCTAAGGAGTCAAAATATAATTAAAGCTGACATAACAATAATTATATAAGGGCAGAATAATAACAATACGAGCTACACTGACAATAGTAATGGGGGGATCACTACTATTATAGGGACCTAACATGCCCCTCTCCTTCAAAAAAGTGTTTTCCTCAATGCTTGAGTATTTTTGGATGCTTTTGTATAAAATTCTCATCCTCCCATGTGGAATCTTCTAAGGGTAAGTTCTTCCACTTGATGAGATACTCCAGAATTGATTGATTTCATAGTTTTTGATTTCTTGTTTCTGTGATTGCTGTTGGATACCTATACCAATAGGTTTCATATTTCATGATTGGATATCAAAGGTCCAAATATGCTCTGCTTTGATAATGCAAAGA
>APFE030206609.1:76759-105337 GCA_000404065.3 Pinus taeda | reverse complement strand
CAGGTGTTATGTAATCGTTTGCTTTGTTAGTGTATGCAGGTCTTAAAGTGAAGGAGGAGCTCATCTAGATCAGCAAGGATGGACTGCTACAACAAGCGTTGGACCTAAGGTAAGATCGGAAAACACTTGGTTTCTCATAGAATAATGTATATTTAGAGAAGGACTTCTCTTGTTTGGTTTAAATGTCACTAGAGAGTCTTAGACTCCTAGGGAGGTTAGGTTTGTCCGCAAAAATAACTCTTTCCGCATGACAGACCTTATGAAGGAAAATATTATGCAGTCATGGGATGGGTTCAACCATAACAACATTTGTAGAGTATCCAATAATGTATGAAGGCTAACAATAACTATTGTGATTGATTATGCATGCAAAGTAGAATATGAATGAAGGATTGAGAAAATGGCTTAAGGAATGTGGATATGATAGGGTGAAATACATAGATCACATGTTTTACAATAGCTTTCTTATTACAATTTCTAAAAATTTTAACAAATTAAAAAGTTTAAGGCTAGATTTACCTCAAGTTTTCTTGTTGTGTTTGAATAATAGAACACAATTTGATGGTTGATCTGGTTTAGGTACTTTGCGTGATGATGTGTTTACCATCACTTTGACCTTGCTCCATAGAATCCATATTTTTCATGTAGTAGACTAGTTTTTTCAATTTCTCTCAAACAGTAAATCATATTCTTCTGAAATTTTCTAAGGCTGTTATCATTAATATTATGCATTTTTCCACAAAATATCTCATCCAATGGGCACATATATCTCGCAAAATTTGAGAAATAGTTATAGATGATGACGGTCAATTTCATGAAATTACACAATAATTTCTTGAAATTTTGTATATTTATTTACCCTACGACAATTTACTTATCATAAAAATTTCAGGACCAATGGATGCATGGTTTGCCAGATATGGTCAAATTAATTTCTTCCCTATTTCACCCTTCAGGTTGCCCAACGTTGCAACAAAAACATATTCCATGAACTCATTTTAGGGCCAAATTGAGTGATTAAAAAAGAAAACATTGTATTTTTACCTTTTTTACTGCCACATGCCATCATAATCCGATTTTCATGACAAAAATAAGTTGTGCAAAATTACCAAATCCTATCCTAATTTGTGCAGAGTCCTAAAAATTGAAAATCCGCCTTAAAAACCTTTTGAAAAATCCTGGAAAATTGCACTTTTTTGGAATCTTTCTCACGTTTTACTCAATTTACCATATTCTAAGGAAACACAATAGCTCAATATGTTTTATTTATGCTCCAATATCTTGCAATATTTGTACCAAAACTGCCTCTGGAATAAGATGCTACAACAAAAAATAGATTGTTATAGCAATAGTTGCAGAAATTGTAACTTTCCATAGTTGTTCTAGAAAATGTCAGTGTCTGCATAAAGTTGTTTTCTCCGAGTTTGAACTATTGATTTGAAATTTGTACTACATGCTGAAGTAGAAACCACGAAACATAATTCATAATGATTGAAATAGACCCAATTTTATTATATTGCTTGAAAATGAAATGAATGAAAAAGAGTTGTAGTGGTGTCATCATGTTATTGTTGAATGAAAAAAGATGAACATGATACTACAAGAAACCAATAAAATTCATTGTTGCAAGTTGTTGGTTCCATAAAACCATATAGTCTTCCTCAAAACCAAAATTCATGGTACAATTATTATCAAGTGAATGAATGTGCTGAAGTCAAGCATGGAAATAAATCATTGGATTATTGGTCACTGATGAAAATCATTAAGCAATGCGAGACAACTCACTGATAATGTAAATGAGGGTCAAGGTACTTGAGTGCATCTTGACAGGTACAAATGAATGTGTTGAAGTCGAGTCAGCTACAAGATCTGAATATCAAGTTACATTATTTTATTCCCATTCTTGTGAATGAGCATTCTTGCCATTGATGTATGCAAGTTCCAAGACACTCCAAATAATCTTTTATATTGATCCCAAATAAGGTGTTGAGGTTGATGGGACAATATCTATTGGAAGGTGGGCCTTAAGGAATCCCACATCAACGAAATCGAGCATAGAACCAAAAATGAATTGAATAAACATAATAAAATATTGAAACCATCATGAAATTGCATAACTTATTGTGAACCGTGCTTACTAGTTTCCTAGTTTTAAAGAAAATCTCATGTCCAATTATGCCAGCAAGTTGGTTTTCACAATAGGACTTATTTTCCTCTTTCCTTTTATTTATTTTTTTATATGTCCTACTCTACTTGAAAATAATTCTCCTTCAAGTATATGAAGAACTCCAATGGAACCATGTGAGTAACAAGTTGATAGATAAACTCATATGTAGGTTTGAAATATTCTCTATGATTTGTACGAGTATATGAGAGACTAGCTATCTTGATTGAGATGTTGTCGAAAAATATTGAATAATTGAGCACTTAGATCTGATGATTGTCTTAAACCAAGATTCAATGTAACCTTGTCTTCCATGTTTTCCTGCTAGCACGCCATGCAAGTATTTAGATATGTGATCCTCATTCATAGAGTCTGGTGATAGGCATGAAATAAAATTTCCAATCCGAGGTTGCAACTTCTCTTTATCGACAAGCATCCATGATTCTTGGACCTTATATGAATCTTATTATTCTAGTTGTTGTTCTTCAATGGCAACTAGAGAATCATTTTAAAAAAACTCAACATTGTAAGTGGGTTTAGGTGTTTTGTTATTGGGGATCTGAAATGGTTGTGTAGGCAGATGAGTGGGATGGATATTTGGGACGCTTTTGTGGGTGGTAATGGGAAATGTTGAATTAAGGTCAACTGATGCTGAAATTGATGTTTTGGTGAGGTGAATGGTTAGTATAAAAATTATATTGGTATTGAGGATAGTGAGGGAAAGATTGAGGATATGGTGGATTTCTTCTGTAAGGCCCTTGCCAACCTTGTTGTCAAGATTGGTTTTGAGGTTGGGATTGAGGTGGGCAAGGTTTCCAAGGTTGGTTTTGAGGTTGAGATTAATATTTCCAAGGTTTCTAAGGAAAGGCTATTAGGCAATTACTTTGATATTGTCGTGCATAACCGTGAAATTGTGAAATAAGATCTTGCATCATACTAGGTTGATGAGGTTGCCATTGTCTTCTTGGAGCTACATAACAAGATTGTTTCAGTATTTGATTTTCTCCCTTGTAAACTACCTTTAACCATGGTAATGATGGAAAATCTTTAGTAGTATGTGATCCTGCAAAGATTTCACAAATTTTAATGTTATCAAGTGGACATTCATGCAAATAATGTTTGTTTCTGCATTTAGGGAAAAATACAAATGGAGCAACATTCTATACTTTTTGCTTGTTTTGCATTATTAGCATATAAATTTTCTCATTTAAATTACCAAAAATGTCTAGAAGTTTGTTAAGTTTAGTTTGACTTACCAATACTGATGTCGACTTACTTATTCTTTCCATAATTGGATTCTGAGGGGATATTTCATAATTTTCTTTTCCTCTTGATATGTTCATGAACAGTTTACAAATCTCTTGAAATGACAATTGAGAGACATCTCCTTTTCCCACCAGGTTTAGAACATCAATCCATTCATCCCTTATAGAATTTAGTTGGAGTGATTTTAATGTGTCTCATCCTAAATTATGCAATTTAGATCCTTTTATATTATAAGTAAATCTCTCCACTAAATCTTCTAGGCTTTCATCCTCTTTTTGGTTCATCTTAAAGACTTCATTTCTAAGGGCATGGTATATTTAAGATTCTTTATATTTTTTCAAAGATACTATTTTCATATAATCCTATGTCCTTATAGAATTTGTTCCTAAATTTATGAACCATTTAAGAGCTTTATCCTTCAATATTGCCAGAAACAAATTCAATTTTTAAGTTTATAATGAGTAGCCATAAGGTCTATGTTAGGTCCCTATACTACTAGTGTAACCCCTTATTGTTATTAGTACAACCCCCTTATTGTATTGTTATGCCCATGTAGTCCCCATATTGTTATTATTGTGCCCTTACATTATTATTGTTATGTCGACTCTGATTATACTATGACCCCTTAGACTCGTATATATAGAAAGGAGGTCTTGTCATTTGTGTCATCCAGGAACTGTTCATTTGTGTAATGTAAAGGAAGTTTCCTCCTAGAAGAAGTTGAATTCTAAGGCATTTATCTTTCTTTTCTATCTTTTTGTGAGTTGGTTTCATAACATTTTGTATCAGAGCTTGCATTCTAGGGTTTCATTACTCCAAACAGGTCATTGTGGAATTTTTGCTATAAATTTTTTTCTGTGATGTTTACGAATATAAGAAGAAACCCATTTGATATGAAATTGTTCTGAACATTGGGTCCGAATTCTAGATCTCGTCTCGCTATATTTTCGAAGATATGATCTAAGGAAGTTAGGGTTTTTGAAAGGTCCAAAATTCAATCTCAAACATGTCATTGTGGAATTTTTGCTATAATTTGTTTTCTACAAAGGTTCAAACTCTGAAGTTAAAACCAATTTGAGCCGAAATTATGAGGGAGGTGCGGTCCCAAATTTCTGATCTTGTTTCGCTATATTTTTAGAGATACAGTCCAAGAAATTTAGGTTTTCTATCAGGATTCCAAATTACATTCTAGAAAGGGGACCTGTGAAAATCGTCATAACTTTCTCTCTGAGCATCATATTGAAATTTCGTAAGAAGTTACAAAAAGAGGATTTTGTGTATATTTTATAGATCCGAAGGTCGAAATAGTGACATATGGACCTTCATACAATTTTTCTCTTCGAAAAAGGTATATAATTAGGTCATCTTGGGATATTATCCATAATGCTTCCTTGGAGAATCCAATTTCGATCAGAATGACAACATTAGAAAGAGGATTGAGAGGGCTACCGAAGGTTGCAATTTCAGAACTAGGAGATCCAAAATTAGAGAGTTACAGTCATTTGAAGATCGAGCTCCTAAAATCAAGAAAAAGTGATATGAGAAAGTTTGATGGCAAGGATCCGGTAAATTGGATACTAAAGAAGGAGCAATATTTTGATCTACATAAGGTGCACCTGTTACAAAATGTATGTATTGCATCTTCATATTTAGAACCAGATCAGTTTTTATGGTATAAAGGGCTTTGTTCTCGTAAAGAACTTGTTACGTGGTCAATTTTCATGGAGGAAATGATAGCACATTATGGGGATACAAAGAGCAACACCTTCTTAAGCCAATTGATAAATCTCAAACAAATAATTTCAATTAAAAAAGAAAGTTTTATGGGCCTTCTTATCTCATACCTTTGAAGTTAGAAAGTATGGATGGAGGAATGTTTTTCGTATGGTTATTGATATTAGTTTCTTGAATGGGAAATCGAAAAGGATCTTCCTAATTTTCATCATCTACATCAACTTCTTCAACCTCTTCTTTTTTACCTCTTTTTCTACTTGCAAAAATAATAATTCATGATGTAGATATGTGGCTCTTACTGCACCATGTGATATAGTGGGGATGGTAGGTGATTGAAGTTTTTTTTAATTAAAAGAAAAAGAATCCTATATACACTTCCCTAGAAATGACGCAAAAATGTTTGGTAATTTAATTGATGTTAAATTACTTACATAAATTGTCAACTATGGCCAATATATTGATGAATGTATGTGCATTTTATGTGTTAGAAGTCCTAATTATTTAAGTGATTCCTACATTAAACAGAGATATCGTTATGCACATGTTTTCCTAACAATTGTTACTCTTATATGAAAGTAAATATGTCACTCTTAAAATTTAAATGATCACACTTTCTTGAAAGAAAACATTTGCAAACCAAAATCTCTATACTGGCTCAAAAGAATAAAACCACACTTGCTTAAAAGAAAGGTCACACTTAAATTATCACACTTTCTAAAAATAAAGATCACACTTTTCTTAAATGAAAGATCACACTTGTAGAAAGGAGATTATCCACTTCCTTATGAAATTAAATTTAAATTACTCTAAAATAAACTAACTCTACAATCACATCAATTAAAAATTGAAATCTTCTTCACTTAATAACTCAAAATACACTAGAAATTTACATCAATCCACACTCTATCAAACTTCTTTCATGTGCATAAGAGGTCTCGTCTTCACTCATTCTTCCTATAGAAAAAATGATTAAAAAATCCTACTTCAAACCCACTCTACACATTTATTCAAAATCAAAACTAACTAGTTAGTAAAACATGGTATAAAATGCAGAATTAAAGATGCTAATTAAATCAAAGAAAACCTTACAACTCGAGGGGGGCCTCCTACGATATGTAGGCAATAGCATGAATCTGCTACAAGACCATATATGCATCTATACCATGCACAACAAAGGAATGAAACAAAAACAAAGTTTACAGTTGAAAAAACAAAGTTTTTCAAACAATAATATCCTCTTGATCAAACAGATTACAATGTTTTATAGATCGTTGAAGAAACTAGAAACTCATAATTTCATTGCATGAATTATGGCCATGAGATCTCAACAAATCAATTGTAGGATAAAATAAATATGTTTTAAAGGATTTTCGGATAAAAGATGAGCGCATATATGTTCATAATTATTTTTTTGCAAAGAATTTGCTAGAGAACAACTCGTTCTAGCCTCTTCTTTGATTGTGCATTAAATGATGAATTGAAAAAACATTTATCCAAGTAATATGAAAAATAAGGCTTCAAATAACCTCGAGAATCTATCAAATGGTAACACATTTGAGATAACTACTCAAAATAACCTAAATGGGCTCGTTCTAAACAAAATCCATGTTTTGTTTTTCCAAAATTCGCTTTTATTTGCTTAGAATACTATTTTGAAGTTGACTGGTCAAAACTATTGTGTTTTCCCCTTGATTTGATGCTAGAGGTCACACGTACAAGATTGGTGGAATTTGACATGGACAAATCCATATTGGAACCTTTATAAACAATATCCATGTGTTGTATTTCCTTCTAGAGTGGTACTACTACCTCAACAATGGAGGTAGCTATGAAAACTTGACAAAAATGTAGAAATTTGAACTTGCTAAACTGTCATTAGTAAAACCATGCAAAATTTTTCTTAATTCATTAAAAATTAATGGAAATAATAATAATAAACCATGTAAACATGTATGTAGGAATTTCGTCTATCTATGGCGAAATATGGTTAATAATGTTGACAATGGGTGAGTGGAATGATGTGAAAATGGATGGTTTCATCAACAAAATCATGACAAGTTGGAGGCCCAAATTTCTTGTTATTTTGATTTTGTGAGAGATTGTGAGCCATTTTATTCTGAAAGTCATATTTCTTGGAGAAGGGGAGACTCTATCAGAATTTGCAGGAGAAGATCCACATGTGAAGGTATAATGTTTATTGTACTCATTTTATTCCATGATTAATAAAAGTGAAGTTCCCTTTCCATTTAATTTGTGTTTATGATGAGTTCTTCATGTTAATTTGTTTGAGCTAATAGTCCATTGCATAAGGCCATTTTTGTGAATTGTTTGGTGTTCCTTCTGTGTAGGATTCAAATTTATTGTAGATGACATGGTCTTTTGATTGGATTAGGAATTATTTGGTTTAGATCCAACACTTGCCATCAACCTGTGTTGGCTTGTAGGGTCCTGATCCAGGTTCAAAGGAAATTTAGCCAAGCAAATCTCGATACTACTGGCCCTTTCGGCAACAGTCCGTGAAGTGTGGACTGAGGTCTCTCCTGAAATAGTAGTGGAGGGTGCTAGAACTAGGTTTCCGCAACCTAGAGATGTCTGATGATTTTCAGTGGTCCGCGGTTCGACCCTATGTGCACATCACTATGCACACATACTCGTACGTCGCAGCCTGAGATGTTATCTTCACGCAGCATTACTCAGGGGCCAAACAATGTTATTACCCAATTCCTTATTATTAACCCGATATTAGTCAATCACTTAGCTTATCAATATGTGTCTAGTTATATTGAACAATGTTCAGTACTCATATAACTGCACGCGATAAAGAAAACAATATAATTAAACATGAAATACTACAAGAACATATACACAAGATTTAGAATCAAAGTTATCTTTATTATTCTTCTTCCTTGGTTATAGACTTGAATCTACCCTACACACTTAGTTACAGGGGTCCGCGCACTCAGTAGCGGACTCTAATAGGCCTTTGCGCACTCAGCTACAAAGCCTCTTCCTACTACTGTGACCTAAGGCACACTTAGACACTTTCTTTGTACTTCTATCTCATACTTTTCTCTTTCTAATTACTTGAATATCCTTTTCACTTAGAGCTTTGCTCTATTTAGACAATCCCATGGTCTGTGGACTGTGGGTAGGCCAACATTACATTCAAAACATAGGGTGGACAACCCAACGACTCTAACATACACTTTGCGCTTCGCACTCACAATTCATGGAGTTTTTACAACAATAATACTCAAAACTTGGGCTTTGAGCCCCAAAACATGTTGTGGGGGGATTCCATGCCCAACAGGCCCACAATAGAAACATTGTGACTTGCCCTCGAGTCACTCAGTCGGTGTGGTGATCTTGGTGTGGAATCCCTCCAGCTGTTCTCGAATGGCCTGAATGTCGACAGTGCACTTCGCTGCTCCCTGCTGAACCTGTTGCATTCTTACTTCTAAACCCTCGGTCTCCGGCGTGTTGTGCTACATCTATGCATGCATCCCTTAAATCTACGCAAGCTTTCCTTCAATATCCACCGTAATTGTGAAAGCTTCATCAATCCACGGCTCGACACACACTTTTTTAACTACTTCTTTGTGGCACACTGTGTCCACCTACTCTTTTAAATCCTTGGCCTACTTCATCCTTGCAAGCCGCTAAGTAAGGACTATTGTCTGCGCAATCCCTCTAATGCTCTCATATTGTTGCATAGTGAGGACTTCCAACACCTTCTCTAACATGTTGTTATAGTCGCGGACTACACCTCCAATCTCTTCCATCCCTTCTGCAGTAGCACTACTGTGCTGATCTCTGACCTTTGGGGGAGTGGAAGGTTGTGCCTTCAATCACAGTTGGGTAATCTGGAGATTCAGCTCCAGCTGCACTCTTGTTGTTTCTTCATGCGTGTTTTGAATTCTAGTTTTCAAATAATGGATCTATACTTTGGTTGGTAGGTCGACAAGCGCCATCAAATATCTGTACCAGCTGTCAGTTATGTGACACCAATTTGTCGCATTGCATGCAAAGTTGTTCTATATTAATCTTCTTCTCACTCAGAACTTGGATCGTGCAGGTCTCTCTAGCATGGAGTTATGTTATTATCCCATCTTGCAGCTGATAAAGTGTATCACGGGGAAGGGCAACCAAGTTGATGCCAATGCCTTTCATTGTAGTCAGCGTCATCTGATCCATTATGCTCTCTAAGACTAGTGCTCCCTCTAGCAAGGTTATCGTATTGGCCATCTTCACGTGGATCATCTGTTCTGCTGCTGACATGTCTGCTACGATGTGGGTAGACAAGGTACCCTCTTGCCAAGGCCACACCTCTAACTCCTGTAGCTATGTCCTGAGGGCCCCCAACACAGTTTGTTGCTTCGTCATAAAGTCTATGAGCAGTTCAGTAGTGACATTGCGAACTGTCTCATCAATTTCATGGAGATCACCTTCAGGTAATGTGATCGGGTCGATGGCCAAATTTGAGGCCTTGACCTTAATTCTGGGACCTGATCTTTCTGCGATGCACAGTCATTTTTGCTATGTAGAGGTAGTCCCTAGGTCCACACTATCCTCTACAAGTTCCATATCCTCTGCCTCCTATCCTACAGACCCCGCTTGGCCCTCCTTTTCCTGCACTGTTGTGGCCTCTTCTATCTACATTGTGGCTGCTACTTCGACGGCTTTCTTTTGCTCCGCAACTACCTGTGCTGCTTCATGCACTATCATGTCCTTAGATGCACTTGTGCATTCCGCCTTCTCTTAGCCTATTGGGTGACGCATAGCTTGGCATCATCCTTCCTTTTCTGCACTTTCATCTTCTCTAACTCTTCCAAATCTGGGACGTGCTGCTCAAGAGGCCACATCTCTAACATTGTAAAGATCGCGTCGTCAATGGCTATGAATGGGAGCTTTGTCCACTGGTGTGCCAGATCTTTTCACGCCCTGATGTAGATATTGTGCATGTCTGCCTTTAAGTCTACAAAACTCTGCAGACTATTGTGCACTGTGGGGGGCAAGCATGGTCTCCTATTAATCCAAATTCGAATTCTCACCTCCATGAGCACCCAAAATTTGTTTGTCATGAATTCACTTCACATCCTTGGTGGCCCAGAGCGAAGCGTACTTCGTGACCTCTGGTAATTCTCGGTCGATGCTCTGGTACTGGCTATCCTCCGAAAGTTCTCCTACTACTAGCAAGATGGATAAGAGAAACCATGCATAGTGGAAGGTCTTACCCTCTTCTTGGATCTCCTGGTAGTTGAGCAAAAATTCTTCACGTAGGAACTCGGCCCAATTGAATAGAACCCCCTCCACACACTGTGCAGCCAACACGACCATCAGCGCTAGCACCTCATCAACATGACATTTTCTCATTACTTTACCGGCCAGGAGTTGGGTGGGTATGCACGCTCGTGGGTATGCACACCCCCTTATCCTTGATGCTAGAGATGACGTAGCCCCTCTTCTTTTTCTCTAGCTTATACTTGGCCTTCATGGCCTCTGCAAGGGCTAGATTGCTACTTTTTCAAGATATCATCGTGGGTTTTGTTCATTTACAAGGAAGCCGAGAAACCCGGTGAATGAAGTCTTCCATGATGGGAATATGCTCCTCTAGCCATAGATACCCATCATGCATGAGGTACAGTAGTTTCCTGATGATGAAAATGATAATGGACGCATGGTGGAAATGTGGTATCCATAGCAGATGAAGTAACCCAACCTTCTCCACACCGTGCAGCCATTTTCGTGGCTCTAACATTATCGTCGGCCCCTCCATATTCTGTTTCATCAAGTTCATCATTTCTAAGAGCGGGAACTTCTCATTGTTCGTGAGGTCCCAATATTCAAATTTCAGGGCGGGCACGCATCCTAGGAGCTGACCCTCAAAGGTTATTCCATCAGGGAGGAGCGAGGTTTAGAGTGCACTCTTTGTTGCATGTAGATCCTTTGGTATTTTGGTTTTCCCTTTTCATGGAGGGACATACTCAGGCAGTTTCACTGTAGAGCGCAACGATTGGATGTCTTCCTCCACTTCTTCTTCCTCTACTGGGGCCATCATAGCCCGTAAGTCCTCTTCCTCTTCATCTATTTCAATGGCGACTTCCTTGATTTTTTCTTCCATGGATAAATTGTGTCATGGATTCCTTGGGGACATGCGTACTAGTCCCATGGCCTACTTATCCTTCTTTGGCCTTAGCATCTAGGGTTATTTAGGGATTTTCGCCACAACCCCAGTGCCTTCGGGAACATCGTAGATGATGGGGGTCTGTGCAGCCTCGCCGGCAATTCCTTCTTCAATGCCCAATCCATCCTTAGTGGTCGTCATCCTTTCTACACTGTAAGCAGTCTATTGTGAACTTAAAGGCTCTATTATCGCTCGGCTCTCAACACTTTGCACTCTGTTCAAACGCTTAAATCTTAATTGACCAAGTGTTGTCTACTGGCTAGCTCTTGGAGTGTTATAATTCCTTTTGAAGTGAAATTCAACCATTCCCCCCAATTTCAGGCCATTAATGCTTTCTTCGAAGCAGATTTTCCGAAATCTTACCAATAACTCCTATATTGAATGCCCACCGCCCACTCCATTTGGCCTCAAATTAGACATCTTGTCATGAATAGTGACAACAAATGTCACTCCCCAACCTATCCACGTGGCAGTGCATCACCCCTACGCAGGCGCGAACCTTGTGATAAGTTTTTCCTGCACGTACCTATCAAAGTGCGCAGTTTCTAGGTAGAATAATTTATAGTCTTGCACTCCCTTTCAACCACTTGGAGTGCTAAGACTGTTCTTCCTACGGCTAGTTAGGAGGTTGCACCACCTGTGTGAGGCTCCATCTCACCCCTCTGTACAGTCTGCAGAAAATCCTCATTTGTCCTTGTCGCAGTCGGCACCGTGCACTCTACTATATGTAGTGCGGTCCCCTGATTACTGTGTTTTGTGATATGTGGTCCTATCCATGGTAGCATACTAATTAATTCTCAGCGATAGTCTTCTAATTTATTAGTATGATCACCCGTACCATGCCTTGCCATCCTTGGTTTATCGATGAGACATGCTTGCTTGATCTCGTTTTCTAGCCTCTTGACCACTACATATATCAAAATGCTTTTCTTCCTTAGCCGTACCTGGTCCTTTTCATGTTTGTGAAGTCTAAGGTTCCCTTGCCAAATGGCTTCCTAAAGCCTTATGTCCTCTACTTTGTGTTGCTATGTGATTTCTTCGTCTTGGGCTTCGTGCACTGTCACACCTCCGGGTGATATTATGTGTGGATTTATTTTCGCATGTTGCTTAGAGATGATAGTCCTTATTCCATTCCTCCACCTTGGAACTGTTATCATGGTCAGGATTTTTGACATGGTCCTATATGCTCATCGACCTGCCAGTATGCGTAGGTCCCAGTCGGTGCGTTTCACATGGTGGACCTTGTTTAGCAATTTTCACACCTTGTCAAAGGCTTCCCTCTGTATGATGTTTGGTGTGCTAGATTTTATTATGATTTTCACTTATCTTGCCTTCTTTTGCTTGTTGTTTTTGTCTCCTATCGCGAGAGTGGTGTGTGTTCACGCAAGTTGTGTACCATGCGCCTATACCCATCTGGAAAGGTGGGTGCACAGGCTGTTTTAACCATATTGTCTGGCTTCCATCCTCCTCTGAGGTTTCCCGAATCATAAGAACATCATATTTTGACATTTGTGCCAGTCTCCGAAACTTTGCTGATGCATACCCCACCACCTTGCGGGTGTAACGTGCAATGCCCATTTCAGAGCGTCAAAACGTTGTTGTTCTAGTACTTCGATCTCAAATTTGTTCAGAAAGTCATCAACCACTGTCAATCCATCATACAAAGGAATATTTCTTGCCTCGATTGTCATGAAATGTAGTGATCTTACCATCATGTTGCAATTGAGTGTGGTTACCTCGTGCAATCGATTCTACCATCACTCTATTTCTTTGTCTGAATTTGAAGTGCAGGAGCTTCCACACTCCCACGAAATCCTACCATCTGTAGTCAAATTCACCCAATATTGTTCACATGTAGTTATGTTGTAAATGCAATTGAGATCGTTATCACTATCATCATCAAGCACTGGTTCGGTGTATCACGCTGCCTCGACTGGATCTAGCGGTACTACTACACATAGTGAATGTTTCTCAAAGATCATTTTGCGCTTCTTCACATTTATGACTCCATTCATATCAGTGGCCCAGTCTATGCCCAATAGCATAGGATAGGGATTGTTGCCATTGACAATCTCTATCACTTCGAAATCCACCAATGCACTCGCACCCTCAATATCCACTGTTATCCCTTGCAATCTCCCCATGGGTAGGATCTTCTATTGGTTCGCCATTCACAATTGAACAGGGGACAATTGCAATGCAGGCCTACCCATACGCTCCCATGTCTACTTTGGCAGCACATTTGCATCAAATCCTAGATATTGAATTACCTACTCCATTTCATATTCCCCGATTTGGGCAGTCAATCTCATTTCCCTTCCTGTGTGCAATGCATGCTTTCCAAGTTTTTGAACAACGCATGGTTCTCCTGACCCCGTGCACCTGGTGATAAGTTCTTGTAGCCCTTCCATAACTTTGTTTTCACACAGTAGTCTCATACATGTCTCTAGAAAGGTAGTGAGAATTGAAGGATCCATCCCTGGTTCTAGTTGATCCTTACTACCTGAAGTGGGGGCCTCCATGAAGCTCTTCTTAGCTTCCATGAATGTCTCCTTCGCATGCTCTAAATAGTATTTTGGTTCCTTTGTAGGAGCTTTGCAAACCCACGCACTTTATTCTGGCTACTTACCTTTATCATCTTCGGTTGTGATACCACTTGTGAGCACTATGTTTACATTCGGGTCTTCTTCGCGCGGCTCAAACCTCATCATTTGCAAATTCTGAGTTGGGGGAGGCTGGAGTACCCCTTTTTCATGCATCCTCACTATCAAGGTAAGGCATTCTTCTGCCTCATTATCAAACTGAGTATGGTACAAACATGATGTTCTTGTCAATTTTGTACCATCATGGGCATAGTGTCTGAGCCCTCCGCAATTGCAGCAAATTAGTTGTCTGCAACCCCTTCCTGGTCCCATTCCACCTCGTCCTCATCCACACCCATGAAATCTAGTGTGTGCCATTCTTGCATTTGGGTCGAGGGCTCTTGTCTCAGTCTGTACACTGTAGGCAGGAGTCTGATCCATCATTAGTTAGTAGCTTCTACAGGTGCATTCTTCGTGGCCTACCAACCTGCAGAAATTACAAAACAATTGTCGGGACGTCTGCATATACTTCTGCAATAGATGACAATTATCCATAGTGTGTTTTCCTCCTATCTAACAAATTGCACACCATAGTGTAGGCTCCGCCCTTGGTCCTGCTTGTGCCTCAGGACTTAATCGCATCGGCCCCTCTCCTGCCAAGTAATTTTCAAATACTGGACAACGGTACTTGTCATGCCCCTAGCCTTTACATTTATGCACCATACCTCCTCATGTGCCTTTGGCCTAGGTATTCTATCGTATTTCAAACTCTGCATTTCCAGACCAAAATTTTGCATTTTCACGTGAATTTGTTGGACTCCCAGACCAAGATATTTTATAGGGGTCTCATGTAATCTAATTTCCATCTCAAAGGCTTCGGCCTGGGTGGAAAGCTTCTATTGTGATAGCATCATTCTTAAATGGGGTTTTAGTGACACTACAAACCATGCGCAGTGTTGTCCATCTATTAAAGTCATGTTGGCTTCGTGAATCCTACTCTTCGTTCTCTAGTTGGGATCCCAGGGGGTCTCGCCTGAGAGCATTGCGATCTCCTTAAACTCGATAACTGATTATGTCTCCAAATTTGGCCTGCTAAATTCCCTATTCAAAGTTCCCTAGATTTCTATGATCCCTGCATTTGGGTGGTCATTAGAGTACTTAATGTACCATGTTAGTGCACGATCCTACAATGTTGTCACCAACGTAGCCTTTTTTATGTTGTCATCCACTACTCCTTGTGCTTCCCATACTGCTCTTACCATGAACCATAATTGATCTGGATCTTCATTCCCTACTCCTCTGAATACTGAAAATTTTATCATACTTGCCATAATAAACTATGGTGGTGGCGGAGGTGGGGTGGGTGGAGATGGAGGTGAAGATTATGTAATAGGTGGAGGTGTAGGTGGAGGTGGTAAGCGTGGAATTCGTTTCCTTATCTGACTCACCGTCCTTCTCAGAGAAACTTTCACGAGTTCTTCCTCACTTTCTCGCGAGGGTGAAATTAAGGGACTAGTTTCTAACTCTTCACTACTTCTGTTTCTGTAGATCTTCCGACTTCGTGTAGTCCCAAACATTAGATTATTTGCATAACCCACTTTTCACGCAAGAAGATCTTAATCCAAGTATTCATAGATTTAATATACTTACCTCACGGTCTCTTGAGGAAGTAGTGTTCCCCCTCATTGTAGCTAATGGTCGTATCTGCCGCGAACTCAGTGATAAACCCTCCTGTAATTCGATCGGGCCGATGGTCCACAACATGCGTGATATTATCTTCCGATGCTTCTAGTCTATATACTAATTATAGATTCTAAATAATTGGTTTATCGACCCTGCACCTTCCCTGACTATCTGCTAGCTGTGTGATCCACTCATATAATTCAGAGGGGAAGGATGCAAAGAAAATTTCATGGATTTCCATATATAAGTAGCACTCCAACCACTGTTCCTTTGATACTCCTAGATTCCTATTTTCCTGTGCCACGAACTCGTGAATCTTTCTGTCTAACCACCCTTCAATTATTTTCTTTGTCAGATTCTAGCGACATGACATTAGACATCCGTCATGCAGATCTTGGTCTTGGAAACGGAACCATTTGTTGGCTTGTAGGGGCCTGACCCAGGTTCAGAGGTGATTTAGCCAAACAAATCCTAGTACTACTAGCCCTTTTGGCAATAGTCCATAGAGCATAGACTAAGGTCTCACCTCAAGTAGTAGCATAGGGTGCTAGAACCAAGTTTCGGCACCCTAGATATGTTTGATGATTTTCAGTGGTCCATAGTTTACCCTACTTGTACATCGCTACGCACACTTACTCGTACCTTGTAGCCTGAGATGTTGCCTTCGCATACCCTGACTCGGAGACCGAACAATGTTATTACCCAATTCCTTATTATCAACCCGATATTAGTAGATGACTTAGCTTATCAGTATGTGTCTAGTTATGTTTAACATTGCTCAGTACTAATATAAGTGTGCGTGATAAAGAAAACAATATAATTAAACAAGAAATAGCACAAGAATAGATACACAAGATTTGGAATAAAACTTCTTTTACTATTCTTCTTCCTTGGTTATAGACTCGTCTCTGGCCTGTGCACTCAGCTGCAAGGGTCTGCGCACTTCGCTGCAGACTCTACTAGGCCTTCGCATACTCATCTGCAGAGCCTCTTCCTACTACTATGACCCAAGGCACACTTAGACACTTTCTCTGTACTTCTATCTCATACTTTTCTCTTTCTACTTACTTGACTATCCTTTTCACTTAGAGCTTTGCTCTATTTACACAATCCCATGGTCCACGGACCATGGGTAGGCCGACATTACATTCAAAACTTAAGGAAGACAACCCTATGACTCTAACATACACTTCGCACTCCATGCCCGTAATTCGCAGAGTTTTTACAACAATAATACTAAAAACATGGGCTTTGAGCCCTAAAACATGTTGTTGGGGGATTCCATGCCCAACAACCTGCATGGCTCTCAGGTACTAAACTCAAACCCTAGATAGGGAAATCTATGCATCAATTATTGATTTGCTTATATGGTTTGGGGATCTTCTTGTTTGATTTCTTCCTGTCACATCCCATATATTACTTAATCGCATACTCCTTTTAGGGCCAAGATTATGAATAAATAACTCTTAGTGGTTGTGAATAAATAACCATATCAACTTCTTTGATGGAAGCGTGATGATAATGAAGGCATGGTGATAAACAATATCCCCATTGACATAATACTACATGGATGGTAGCTCCCAAACTCATTGGGAGGTAAGTGAGAGGGGGTGTCTTATTGGGACTTGTATGAAAATACTACATGGAGTATTATATCCACCACATCATACATACCTTGGTGTTTAAATGCCTTAGTGAGTTGGACTCAAGTATGGACCAATACTAAGATATTGTGGAGTAGTATAATTACCATTGATTTCTCCCTTTAGTGGTGAAACTTCTCAGTGACCTAGACATGAAGATGGAGTTGGTTGAAAATTGAATGGTGTTGGGGCCTTCATTTTGAGATTTTGTGGAGAAAGAAGTTGATGACAAGTGATAGAGTTGACTGTTGGGAAGTTGTGGAGTTAACAGCTGAGGAAAGACAGGAAACGAAAGGAAGACCACTAGTCACATAGGAGTGGAAGGAAGAACTAGAGACAAACAAGTGAAGAAAGAGTAGAGACAACTATGGATGAAGACATTTGAGAAAAAGGAAAAAGGAACCGGCAGTTCAGGTAGATGGTAGGAGATAAAACGTAGAAGAAAGAGTGAAGGAGTAGTCATCATTAGTTAGTTGCATCAAGTTTGTAATGTTTCCATTCTTCTTGTGTTGTGGAGTGGTGGAAAAGACTCCAAGATCATATTTGTATGAGTTTGTATATTGGCTTTTGATTACCACTGTTGACAATCAATCCATGAGCCTTATGTATTGTGTTATGTTATGCTAATGAAGAAGATTGTTATAGAATTATCTTGTACCCTTGTGTATTATATTGAATATTCAAATTTTTTATAAATGCATCTATTTAGGTAGTGTTTTGATATAGCCTAAATAGATTGTTGTGATTAGATTAGTTTGCTATTAATATACCATCCTTTTCCCTCTTCCACTTGATACGATTCCCTTTATATCAAGTTCTAACCGTCATCTACCATCAGTTGCTACACGGCTCGAGTGAGACTCCTTCCCCTTCTCATGTAAGGTGAAAATGTCAGTGTGGTGCTAGAATATAGTAGAGCCTTGTTGGCCCCTTGTGCCTGAACCCAAGGTCTCAGCCTTGTTGTCATTTTTGTGCCAACAAATGGTTCTCGTGTCGGGACCAAAAATTCAAATTCAGAATATGGTATTGAGGAATTTTAAGAAGTAAATGCGGAATTGGTGGGACGAGAAAGTGGATTAGTTTGTTTCTCATCAAGCTCAACTCTGCCATTGTTTTGTTGCAAAACTAAAATACAAGATCCTCTATTCGAAATTTGCAAGTGATCCATATGAGATATTTTGGTGCAAGTTTCCAGAATAACTTTTCAACTGGTTGTGGAGACATTAAGTGAAAGGGAGGTCTTGTAGACAAGAATTTTCTCGTCGGAAATGGACTCAGGCAGATCTCATTGCTCTCCACAACCTTGACATGGATCTGATGAGAGCAGTGGATTTTTAGGTACATACCACACTAGAAGGGTACGTTGTCAAGTTTGCAACAGAAAGCCACCTGTCCTTTTCAAAGGCCAAAGTTGTGTTTCGAGCGGGATTGAGAGGGAAGTTGTTGAAGGAAATTACCCTTTGGATTAAAATTTGAATGGTAGATGTTGTAGTGTTTTTTATCACAAGTATACCGAAAGACACCCCCTTAGAAATTGATTGTTCGCTACAAAGGATCATACTCAAAATTGTTGTTTTTAGTGTACAAACTTAAATAAACACAACATTGTAAATAGTGGAAACAATGCATACATAAACATAAACTAAAGAAAGAGGTAAATACATGAACAATGCTCAAATGGAGAAAACAAATCAATAAGATAATGTAAAAATATCCCTTTATTGACTACTAGTAATACAGGTTAAATACAATAGATGAATCTTAGACACTTGAAGTTGGAGCCCAAAAATCCTCAACAAGGGGTTTCCCTTCCTCAATCTCTTTGCAAGTTTCTCCTCCTCTCTCAAAGAATTATGAAGACTCTCCAATGGTGGATTTTTATTCTATCACTAAGATGACTAAGATGATGGATTTCAGAGAAGAAATATGGCCAACATGCTAGTGTTCTTCCTTTCTATGGCTTCAAAAATGCAATGCTGGTTTGCTCAAATAGAGGGGGAGTATCCAAGGTACTATCCCAATCCTTGAATGCAAGTGTTGAAGTTGACGAGAGAGGAGCTTTAACCACTGAACAAAAGATGTGGATGGGAGCTTTCTTTTCTTTTTTTTAATCTTTGTACATTTTCCAATAGAATATGAGGGTGGTTTGGATGGAAATCCACAGAGATGGGTGCCCCATGATTATGGTAACTTGTATGGAGGTGTGGTGTTTTTCTAAGCGAGGGGACCCCATTGGTTGGTCTCCTTGTTGGGTTGGTGAGGCAGATGAAATAACATAGATGGGTTATGCAATATGGGTGAGTGATAGGCCAACTATAGCACACAAAGGTGCACCCATCTAAATATGTTATAAAGTACATGATATATGCACGAAAAAATTGATGCATGTGTAAAGAGTGTAGTGTAATAAGGCTAGACTTCAAGGTATGTAGGTGAGATGGTTCCAAGGCCAGAGTAAGTGGTCATGGCTCTTGTTATTGAAGAGGGGTCTACCATGATGAAGTGAGCCATGAGGAGGGGTTCCTATCGACTGACACATATGTTTACCATATGAAAAGGTGAGATGGTGATAAACATGGTCAATATTATGGAAATTATGGTGCATTTTTCATAAATGTTGTTAGGATATGCAAAGCTTTAGGAGGATTCCTATCAGGCTCAGTGGAGAATGATACATTCTCAATCGTTTGCTTGCCGATATGTTGGTTGAAGTGGATCATCTATGAAGTTCCTAAAATAAACACAACCAATGCCCCAAGTGAAAGCATTATTCAATACATACATATAATGATTGTTGTGAATTACAAAACTAGAGGAGTACCTGACATGAATTTCTAAGTGTAAGACAGGCCAAAAAATGAGTTTTTTCACTTTCCAGAATCAATGGTTCCATGATGAAGATGGCCTGGTACTAATATTTTCATCTCTTTTGGTTTTGTTAATGGATATCCCAATATTCTATAGTGGACCCCAAGTGATAGGAAAAAAAGGGTGATAGATAGGGCTAAGGGGGCCCAAATATCACTCATTTACATTGCTGAGTTATGGAGGTTAGAGTAATCTTTTGGCGTTTTTCTTTCTATCGCGGTCAACTATACTACTCAAGATACGTGCAAAGAGAGATAGGTAAGATCTTGTAGTTTGTTCTTCATCAATTTGGTAGTTTTTAGGGTAGGTAGGTTGTGCAGGGGTCCCCTGAATGACCTTTTAGGGTTAATTTTTCTTAGCCAAGCAGGTGACTCATTTAGAGTCGTATGGTCTCCATGCATACCTTTGGGTTTGGCACGATGAATCCACACAAAATGCCCACTGAGATGTGCACATCATGCGTCTGAGAGTGGAAAAGTTGCATTGGACCCATAGTTTACCTAAGTGGTTGTGTGATGGTAGCACATCTATGTAAGACACATATGCACACACCATGCATTTGATTGAAAAAAGGCATTTGGTCTCAAGCACTTCAGAGACCACAGTTTAATGGCCTGACCTACACATTTGTGCATCTATTGAGAAAACAGATGCATGAGATCGTGTCTGTCAGGACATTAGTCTTCAAAACCAAAGATTCTGGGTTCGATCCCCAGTGGAGTCACCATTTTTTTATAGTTGTTTTGGAGAAAAAGTGTACCAGAAGACACCCCCTTAATAGGTGATTGTTCCCTATAAAGCATCATAGTCAAAATTGGTGTTGTTAGTGGACAAACATAAATAAACACAACATTATAATAGTGGAAACAATGCATACATAAACAAAAACTAAACAAAGAGGTAAATACACAAACAATCCTCAAATGGAGAAAACAAATCCGTAAGATAATGGAAAAATCACCCTTTATTAACTGCTGGTAGTAGAGGTTGAATACAATAGATGTATCTTAGACACTTGAAGAAAATTATTTGAGCTATGGAGCCCAAAAATCCTCAGCAAGGGGGCTTCTCTTGCTCATTCTCTTTGGAAGTTTCTCCTCTCTCTCAAATAAATGTGAATACTCTCCAATGGTGGATTCCTCTTCTCTCACTAAGATGATGGATTGCTTAGAAGCAATATGGCCAACATGTTAGTGTTATACCCTTTTCTATATTCAACAATGCAATGTTGGTTTTCAAAACAACAATTTGGCTCGCATAACAATGTATTCTATTTGGTTCTCCCATGGCCTATTTATATAGAAATTTTTGAATCCTTCTTCCCCCTATTGGCTCAAACATGATAATGACACATGAGTAGGACAAGCTAATTACATTAACGACTGCATCTCTTCAAGGTGGCTCAAATTTGGTTGTTAAACTAGACTAAGTTCATGCTAGAGAATCGGCCCCATGTGTGTAGAGTGGTCTTGGATCACTGCGTCATCATTTTCTACAACCGTGTGGCTTTCGAAGGATATTCCACACACACACATTTATCGAAAAAATATGCATGGCCTCAATTTATTTTTCTTTATAAACTTTTAACCTTAGGATAACTTTGATTTTTTTGATGGAAAATGTTCACTTCTGCATTTTGCTAGACACATTTTAGTGTCTTCTGGATTGTACTAACATGTGTGCAATTCTTCGGTGTTGACAGTGGAAGAGGGCTTGCTTGTGTTCCAAAGTCCAAGCATGGTGACCTAAGCAACTAGTATTGGGGGAGGGATCTAGAGGTAGAGATGCTACTGAGCGGGGGACCATGAATTTATTAGGAGGATGGATGCAAAATATTCGTGAAAGGCCAGGGAACTGAGATCGCTAAGGATAACATTGATAGTAGAGAAATTGCAAGAAAGGGCCATGCAGGTGATAAAAAGGTAGATGAAGGAACTACACTAAGCAGGAGCAGTGTTGAGGAACCCAAAACAGGATGGCAGGATGGAAGAGACCTCTATGAAATGGATAGAGATGGCTATAACTGGTAGGAGCTCAAAAGGCGATAGGTGCCCTCCCTCACCGATCATAGGGGGATTGGATGGAACTAGTTGTGTTGCCTTAGAGGATGGACTAGATAATGGAATGTATTTTATTTTACGAAGACTATTTGTGGAAGATGGTGCATCTAGAGGAATGAAGGATCTACCCGCTTGAGGCTTAGGTAGTGTCTCCCCCAACCTTCCCCTAGTACTGTACAACAATCCTGACAAATTTCTTTCTAAATTGTAATGATAAGAGTGCATAGTGTGCATGTTAAGTATAAGGCTAGTACTACTAGCGGTGGAAATATAAGTAGTAGTACGAGTTTACAAGGATCTCTATAGCCATGAGCACAAGTCTTTGTGATTTTCACAAGAACGTAATTGATAATGGCAAGGTCATTCAAAGGATATCTAGAATTATTTAGCAGTGGGAACAAAGAAATATAAAAATTCTAGAATCTATATGAGGCTATTTAGAGAGCTCGCGAGATGCCTAACAAAGTGAAGCTAATAGAGTTCCAAACCACTCTCAGGGAAAGGGCCTTGAGAGTGTTCATAAAATGGTCGAAGTTACACTGGAAACCAACTGTAGACGAGGTTAAAATATAGTTTGTACAACAATTAAAACTTCCCGAGATAGATCAGAAAGGATTATCATAGTTGTGGAAAATAAATAAGTAGGAGGTAGATACTGCTTAGGAGCTAGTGCAAAGATTTATTGATGTAATTGGTAAACTCATTTATGCAATAGACTTGAATGAAAAAAAGGGATTGTTTTATCAAAGAAATATTACCCCTCACCTAGACACCGTTGATGCGGTAGAAGATTAAGATGTTGCAGTATGCTTTAGAGAAAGAAACGTGAATAGAAGTTATGGTAGGGTATCTTGTTATGTAACCAACTCACAAAAATATAGAAAATATAGATCAATGACTTTAGATCAGCCTCTTCGAGGGGGAAACATCCTTTACACTACACAAATGAACAATTCTTGGATGATTAAAATGACAAAACCTCCTTTCTATATATAGGATTCTAAGGGGTCACAATATAATAAGACCGGACATAACAATAATAATGTAAGCCAACAACAATAACAATAGCAAGTTTTTATGGGGCACAATAATAGCAATACGGGGAAAACATGGGCACAACAATAACAATAAGGGCTAAAATGATAATAATAATGGGGGAATACACTAGTATTATAGGGACCTAACATGCCCCTTTCCTTCAAAAAAGTGTTTTCCTCAATGCTTGAGTATTTCTACATGCTTTTGTATAAAATTTTCGTCCTCCTATGTGGAATCTCGAGCGGGTAAGTTATTCCACTTGATGAGATACTCTGAAATTGATCAGTTTCGTAGCTATCGAGTTCTTGTTTCTGTGACTTCTTCAGGTTCCAATATATTTTTTCCTTCCTCATCAATTTCTGGAAATATTGTTTGAACTAGGAACTTGCCACCTATAACCTTGTTTAAGCATTAAACATTGAAAATTGGGTGCACTCGGGAAGATGCAGGAAGCTCCAAATTTTATGCCATAGCACCAATGTTTTGAAACACCTTGTATGGACCATAATTCTTTTTATGCCATAGCACCAATCTGCTCCCTGATTGTTTGTTTCTGCTTCCCAGCTCCCTATATTTCCTGTCTCTGTCTGCTTGAATTCCCCTAGTCTGCGTCATCATCACTGTGTAACGCTTCATAGAGAGGTGGCGACCTATTACCTCACGAACTGAGTGTCAGTTCTCTTTGAATAGTCATTATTTCCATTTCACCAAGATTTCCCATGAAACTGATTCCTCTTCCAACTCATCGATCATACCGGACCTCAAATCTCATGTGACTCAACCTATTTCCCCGTCGAATCTAGTCTTCCATTAGATCATTTCTCCACTATTGATCTTGAGCCTCTAGATCCTCCGGTCTCTGTCCATATCGAGTGGGTAAGTAGCATGACCTTTACCCATCCGATGTGAGTAGTTTTCACTCTCATCCACTAGACGTGTGTCACCCAATGTATGGCAACATGCGGGACTCGATCGATCCTGCTTACAGCTTGAAGCCCTTCTGATATCCTAATGGTTTTAGTGTGGGACCCACCTTCTAATAGAATCAGCGATTTCCATACGATTTTATGCTTTCCCCATGACTAAGCACTTGGGGGCTTTCCTCCATTGAGGGGAATGCCATGTGATACGCAATTAGCACTAGTCACGTATCAGAAACTACCCCTGTTTCTTGATTTTACCTCTCGTTTGTCAATTTTTTCCAGCGCACAGTTACCATGGGCCAACGGTCTACGCGCGTTGACTGAGGGTCCTCGCTACTCCGTGTTGATCACAAATTGCCATTGTTTATAGGTTATTTCTGATAATCTCAACATCCATAAGACTTTGAAATTTCAGCATGAGTTTTTACAGAGTTCAGGTAACTTTAAGAGTGTTTAAGGATCCAATTCGAATCACTTCTTCATCATTCTTCCATTCATCCCTCGCTTCATTTATCCAATCTGGTTGGATAATAGAAATGTCACAAAACGATGCTTCCACATCCTCATCCTTCTTGAGAGTTCATTTGCAACAAGAGTTTCTTCCCTTCTTTGTAGAGATGATTTCAAGGTCATAACCCAACATCTTTATGACCCATTTTAGTTTCACTTTTGCGGATAATATTATTCTAAAAGGTATTTATGACTATCATGATCTGTTTTTACATTGAAGTTTCTTCCTGTTAGGTAAGTTCGCTATTTATTAAGTGCATGTATTATTGCCAACATTTCCTTCTCATAAATATATTTTTCTAAATATTTTTCTTTCATTGGATGACTTTCAAAAGAAATGGCTCTTCCTTCTTCAATTAAAACAACACCAATTCCATTTGTTGAGGCGTCACATTCCACGATGAAGGTTTTGTGAAGTCTGGCATAGATAATACTGGTTCTTCGAACATTTCCTCTTTAAGATGTTTGGAGACCATCGTTGCTTCTGGAGTCCAAGAAAATACATCTTTCTTTAATAATGTTGTTAGAGGTGTTCCTATTCTCCCATAATTATTAACATACTTGTGATAATGCCCTTTCAACCTGAGAAATCCTTGCAGATTCTTTATGGATGTGGGAATTTTCCATTCCTTAATGGATTTAATTTTTGTAGGGTCTACCTTAAAACCTTCGTGAGATACAATATGATCCAGATTTTCCACCTCCCATACTCTAAAGAAACATTTGGACATTTTTGCATATAATTGTTTCTCCTCCAATAGTTTGATCACCCTCCCAACATGTTGAACATGATCCTTCCAAGACTTGTTGTAGATTAGTATATCATCAAAATATACTAACACAAATTTTCTAAGGAAGGATTTGAAAATGGGATTCATCAAACCTTGAAATGTAGAAGGTGTATTGGTAATGAAAAAAGGCATGACCAAGAATTCATAATGACCCTCATGAGTTCTAAATGTTGTTTTTACAATGTCTTCAATATTCATTCTGTTTTGGTAATATCCTGAAGGAAGATCCAACTTGGTGAACTAAATTTCTCCATGCAATTCATCCAATAATTCATCAATGCGTACCTTTTGTCTATTTTTTGAATTATGGAGATCGAAATATTGCTCCATCTCTAGTATCCATGTTATGAGATCCTTGTCATCAAACTTCCTCATATCAATCTTCGAAACATGGTGGGACTTCGATCCAATGTTAGAGTGTATGAAATCATGATTAACATTTATTTTGTTCTCATCATGAGTTTCATCTAATAAATTTTCACAATTAGGAAGCATTTCTTGTAGCAACCTTGTCAAATTGTCCTTTAAACCTTCCATGACTACTTTTAAACCATTCTTAAAATCTTCCATATTATCTTTCATGTTAGCCATATTAGTCTTCATGTCATCCATATTAGCTTTCATTCCATTCTTCAATCATTCCATTTCTAATTTTAAGATATTCTTCAAACAATCCACCTTAGCTTCCTTTTCATTTTTGGGTACTCTTTGTGAGAGCAAAACTTGTTGCACTTGGCCTTGTAATTTTGATATCGTGTTGCATTTATTCTTCTTTTTCTTCATGTATCATATTATAAATTTCGGGTTTCTTAATAGGTGGTTCCATTTTCTATCTTTGGGGCATCAATTAATGAGTATTATGCTTCACTATTCCCTTTGAATCACTTCAAACTATTTTTTCAAACAAAACTTATGCAAGTTTTGAAAAAAATACACACCTTTTTTTTTCTTTGTAGGAGCTCGATATTGAATCTGTTGTATCTTTGTAATGGTAGATCTCCAAGGACTAAAATTTCGTTCTATGGTAACCCTCTGAGTCCTCTTTCCAACCCCATATTCAGGATTGATATTGGATTCTCCAAGAAAGTATTATTCCCAATCTCCCACAATGACCTGATTATATAAGGGTTTAGTAGATAGAACTTGTATGAAGTACCATGTGTCGCTGTTTCGACCTTCAGACCTGAAAACAATAGAAAAAAAACTATAGTCCATCCCCTTTTTGTCACATTTTATGAAATTCAAATTTCATGCTCAAAGAAAATGTTCTGAAGATTTTCCCAAGGTTACCTGTTCAAGATGGAATTTGGGAGCCTGCAAAAACCCTAACTTCCTTAGACCATATCTTCAAAAATACAGTGAGACAAGATCTAAAATTTGGGCATGACATTCATTAAGATTTCATCTTAAATTTTTTTTTTCATCTTTAGAAGCTTTGTAGAAAAAGAATTATAGTGAAAATTCCATGACGACCCGTTTCAAGCAGTGAAACCCTGGAATCCAAAGTTGTGATACAAAATGTTATGCAACCATCTCACAAAAAGATAGAAAATATAGATCAATGACTTCAAAATTAGTCTCTTCAAGGGGGAAAACAAATTTAAGTTACATAAATGAACAATTCTTGGATGATTCAAATGACAAAACCTCCTTCCTATATATAGGAGTCTAAGGGGTCACAATATAATCAGAGTTGACATAACAATAATAATGTAAGAGCACAACAATAACAATAGTGGGCTTCTATGGGGCACAATAATAATAATATGGGGATAGCATGGGCACAAAATGGGCACAACAATAAAAATAAGGGCTACAATGAAAATAATAATGGGAGAATTCACTAGTATTGTATGGACCTAACATATCTACATGAATATCGAGGGGTAAAAACTTTGCACAATCCCTCTATCTTGGATCTTCAACAAAAAATTGCAATTCTAATAGTGATGTTGAAAGATCTACAACCAGACCGCCTAATGAGGCCAAATCTGTGGTGCACAAATTGCTTAGTGGAAGGTCATATTTCAACGGAATGTCCAAGGTTGCATGGTACAGGTTCCATGTTGGCTCCAGGCGGACCACCTGGGCCTCCAACCATAGTTGGAGTCGTTGTGGTAGGATCGCAAGGGGCATATCCCATTAGGAAATAATCATATTATTGTGACGTATGAAGGGGGTATGGAAACCCTCCTCGCCTGTGCCTAATATTGCAAAAGTAGTCTAATCTCCCAAATAACAATTATTGTGAGTTCTATGCTTCCAAAACTCACCACATTAACTAGTGTAGAGTGTAATATGCTCTAGAAGATAAGCTAGACCACTCAACCTTGTTGGTAAATGAGACTCCTCAAGGCGGTTGCGGAGGAGGAAAGAGTTGTAGAAGGGCAAGAAGCAGGGGCCCTATTCACTATTACAATTGTGACCAATAAGGGCATGTTATAAAGGATTTTGCTCTACTAAGGAGGCCCATGTGCTCTGAGTGCATGATCAATTTCCATGTGACAGAGGATTTTCTGGAGATGATCGCAATATGGGAGGAGTGGGATAGATAGAGAGGAGCGAATTTGATCAACATAGAGCCAAGGACCACATAGGGAGCCTTGTTATACAATATTAACATAGTTACATGGGGTTGAAGAAAGATCAGAGTTAATCAAAGCACTCCAAACCAACCCACAATCCTCTAATTGGCCTCCTCGAAGTATCCATATTGTAGGTTTTAACCCTGTACATAAATTATCTGCAAATGACTTATTAAAAACATAAAATAAACAATGGTGAGAGAATAAAACATAAAATAGATATACACAGATCTTTTCCCCTGGATCAAAAAACTGAGACTACTAGACCTAGACTGATTTTTTGTTATATTCCTTTTAATGTTACAATAAACACACACACACAAACACACATATATATATGTCGAAGCATCTATAAATCACAATCCATTAACCATGGGTTAGAACATCACCTTAGTTCCCTTGATTGGATCTACAAGATACCATGGGCAGAAAAAATCATGCCCAAAACCATGTGCAAAACATAAAATATATATACATAGATCGTTTCCCCTAGATCCCAAAACCGGGACTACTAGAATGATTTTTTGTTATATTCTTTTTAATGTTA